>OZ019982.1:22445507-22473007 GCA_963970395.1 Ephialtes manifestator | reverse complement strand
CGATGTCATCTTGACAGACAATATCGAAATGTGCGTTTTGAATTTGACGTTTTCTTATCTCTTGAAGCGTCGTTTACTTGAGTAGAAAAAATGTCGAGATTTCTACCATCGTTGGGTATTTAAACCTATTTTATATCCCGTCGACAACGAGAGCTGGTTATAATGCTGAAGGAAGGTACGAGGGATGGACCATCGTGAGAACATTAAATTCACACGTACAATACTAAATATATAGCGGCGAAAGTGAACAAGAACGGAAGCAGGAGGACGCAGCCTGTGCTAGATTGAGTTCCTACGTTTACGCCCTGTCCAGTCCTCATTACGACCCATTCGCCTTCTCTACGGCGCACGAAGAGAAACGAGAAGTTTCGCAAAATGTGGTTCACGAAATACCTACGTGGCATCACGCTACGAGCCACAGATGACGAGCAATCTCGGTAGAATCTCAAAACTTTCTGTCCTCCTCATCCATATTATCCAGTGTTGATTGCAACTGCATATTTTTATAACATCTACCTGGATACTTATTTTTCTACATTAAAAAGTTGAAAAAAAAACCACGAAACATATATATTTTAAATGCACGCTTCAATCACCAATTGTTTCAACATTTCAAGTCAGCTTTATTTTTCCCAAGATGTCATAATCATTTTTGTCCGACATATATACAACATGTACCGATGGCTTCAATTTTTGAGATCTTTATTTCAGAAATTGTCTGTCAGGATTTCTTAAATGATATTATTAGCAGCTGCTAAATATATGCAACCGAAAAACTAGGTAAAGCTCAACAAAAAAATGTAGCACTTATGCATCTAGTGATAATGATGTTGGAAATAAAAGCGGAACGTAAAAAAAATCTGTTCTCAATAAATAACGAACATAAATCGTTGACAAGGTGAGAGGGGTTTCCATTGTTTTCTCTTCTCAGATCCCGAGCTCCCGACTGTCTTCCGAATGCACAATCTTTCAGAACTACAACCACTCTGACACTGATATACAACAGCATCTTAACTAGAAGAGGACGGGTAGTAGAGATGCCAATTTAAAGATGAATATCTAGAACTGCATCGAACAGGACGTTCTCAAGTGTCAGCTGCACTCTATATTCACCTAATAAAATATCAGTGGCATATTGTTATTGAAATACTTGAAGGATATCTGGAACTGCTTATTAAGGTGAAGTGAAACGTCCAGTAATGCGAAGTTTAAACTGCTTCAACTGCGTTGAAGGTTTAGTCTTCTCTTACAATCAGCAGACTTAAAAACTCTTGAAATAATAAGATTAAAAAGATCTGTGTAACATAGTCCAAGAAAATGCATTTCTTTAAAGAAATGCTCGACTCAAAGATTTAGTGGTACAAACTTTATTGATTAGAGAATGGCTATACTGATTTTACTTTCTCGTAACAAGAAGGTATTTAAAAAAAAAACTGAAATATAATGAGGAAGCAATGCGCAAAGTTCTACTTTGCATCCTTGTGTTAAAAAAATTTTGTACAATTATTTTCTGACAAAATTTTTTTCCTCAACGAATAATAATGAAAAATTCTTCAAGTTCCTGTAAAATCCAAAATCTTCTCCGGATCTTCGCTAAATGATGTATCTAGTATCATTTAATGTTATTCAGTTTATATAGAATATTAATACAATAAAATTTAATATAAATGTTTATGAAATTCAATATACAAGATCATTAAATATCAGGACTAACGTCTATGAATTTTCATACATATTCATCGAAAAATATCTTGCAGCGATGGAAGAACCAGAAGCAATTGTGTCGTAATATTACCGAACGTTACACTTTTTCCAATACCGTTCATATGAAAATTCAATATAAATGTTTATAAAATTGAATACAGTTTATGCATATGGTACTTTCAATGCAAGTATATAAATATTAAAAAGATTTTTTTTTACAGTGTCGACAAGAATTTACCATTTTTTATCAGAATCTTAAGGAGACCAATTCACTTTAAAAAAAGTCATAAGAAAAAAAATTCTGTAAATGATACCCGTCTTTTAAAAAATCTTACATTTAAACATCATTAGGTACATAACAAGCATTATAATTCTGCAATTTTGTAAAGACATTTAGTGCCCAAGAATGATGTGAGGTCAAAAGTAAAATTTTTCACTTATAGCTTTCAGACCAAACCGCTGAACCAATTTTAGTGTTCGATGCCTTATTTAATCTGTCGAAGAGTGCATTCTGGATTGAATATAGCGATTTTGGATGCAGTGAAAATTAGATTTACTGTAACCAATTGTTTAGTGAGTTTTTAATAGAGAGAGATTTATTTACACATTTAAAATCATAGCTTTGTCATAAAGACCTGAAATAAAAATTCCTATATTCAATCCAGAATGCACTCTTCGACAGATAAAATAAGACATCGAACACTAAAATTTGTTCACTGGTTTGGTCTGAAACCTACGACAAGTGAAAAATTTTACTTTTTATCTCACACCATTTTGGTGCACTGTATGTCTTTATAAAATTACAGAATTAATGTAAGATTTTTTAAAAGAAGTGTATTATTTACACAATTTTTTTTCTTATGACTTTTTTTACACTGTAAAGAAAATCTACTTGGAATTTAATGTACGAGTACTGGAAGTTTTTATGCATAAACTGGTACACTAAATTTAATATACAAGTACGATGGAAAATTAATGTATGGTATAGTAATTTCAATAATTTACTTCAATTTTACTGTAAAATTACATTAATTTTAATAATTTCTATGAAATATGCTGTAAAAGTATATTCATTTTATATCACAAATGGACATTAAATTTAATTGACGAGTTTATGCATAAAAACTTCCAATCTTTTTTAGCAGTTTAGGTGACTGGGTCCCCTCAAGGGGATGCTAGAGTAGATTTTATTACCGACTGTGATCGGTAAGATCAGGCTTCTTCGTAGTTTTGATTATTCTTCGTTAATACGCTACACACATGCTTCAAATTGTACACGATTGTAATATCAACATAAACGAGTGGACGTACATTCGAATATTTGGTGAAAACGTACAATAAATGAAAAAAAATCGTATATTACTAAACCTCTCGAAATCAAAATGGCCGCCAGGGTTTGACAGCATCGCCTGTTTGGTAAGATATAAAAGATTCTGGAACTCACATACGTTAAATCGAAATGTACGTCCATTCTTTAGCGTTCTCTGAATATTCTACGAGCGTCGAAAAGTCAATTACACAAAAGGAATCCACGCAAAACCCAGACTACGTTCACGTAGTCTGTTCGCGATCAGAGTGGGTCAAGAAGAGCGCGAATGAAGTTTCCCGATTAGAACACAAGTGGCGCCGGTGTAGTCTGTTTTCTTTTGGCAAAAGCTCCGAGCCTTTGCAACGCGACCGTAGTATACACTATACATGGATTTGGCTTGTGTATTTGACATTCTGATGGTTTTCGAATATTCAGAAATCATCACAGAATTGACGTCCGGTCTGATTTTACACATCTAATTTCCAGAAACAATTGAATCTTACGGCAAAGGTCAGCTGACATATCGTGTGCGGCCATATTGCTTTTCGGGAGATTCAGTATCTTTTACCAAAAGTAAACAGACTACGTCAGCGCCACCTGTGTCCTGATCGAACAACTTACCGACCACAGTCGGCAAAAAAATCTACTCCAGCATCCCCTTAACCATTTGCGTCACAGTGGGTCACTGAGCGACCCACCTGTTTTCACTCAGATTTAAATGTTTTAATCTAATTTCTAACAATCATTAATAAGTTTCTTTAATTTTGGAAACGAAAAATGGCTCAAAGGGTTAAATGAAGGATTTTGTAAAATCAATCTCAAGGCCATAATTTTCGTTAATGTTCGATGAAATTGTCTAAGAGTAAATTACAAAGTGCGGGCCCTGAAAAGAGTGTCTCATACCGGCGATCGCGGTGTATGTCTGAGATGGTTTAGTAATAAAAGGGCTTCGCCGTTAACTGACCCAGAAGGATTGCGAGCTTTACTCGTAACCCAGCAAGCTTCATCTCTGTTTTACCTTTAAGGATTTCCGTAGGGGTATAACAGGGAGTTGAGAGCAGCGAATATATAGTATGTAATAGAGGATGGTTCCAAGGGAACGAGGCACCCTACATGCTACATGCTACCTACACATCGTATCCTACACAACTATATAACTAGATAGGGATTAGACGTAACCAAGGGAGGCTTTAGCGCGGATCGGCGAAATCATGTAGTGGGTTTCTCGTCGGTAGCTGCTTAGATCTTGTATATTCTTCGACTTCTTGGTGTCCCGTTACGCGCGACCCGAGATTACCTTTCGTTATAGATAACGTCGACTTAGATTCCCCTGTTTGTCCCTCCTCAGCTCGCATGTAACAGCGATTTCGTGAAATCCAGATCATAGTGCGATACGTGGGATGCCTGTCAGCCAGCATTAAAAGTTTGATTATGTTTTGGCCTGCCAGAATTCGGAAATCGTTCAGGCTTATGAAGGCAATGAGGATAAGCTTCTACGCGAATTCCAGTTGGGCAAACTATTCAGGCGATAATATTCCTATTGAAAATGACCTAACGCACACGGAAAGAAATGTTTGTTTGTGACAACTACGTTTCCCATTTGATGTACACAATGTCTCAAAAATTAGTTGCCTTAACCATATGGAATAGTAACCTCAACTATTCTCAACCATTAGTGAGGTTAATCAATCCAATCGTTGATGGTAGTGCCAACTCGAATAGTTGGGACTACCATTCGAATCGTCGGTATTACCATTCGAATCGTTAGCACTACCGTTTGAGTTGTAAGAGAAATAGAATAATGATTGGTTGTGTCATCTCATTTTTTGGGGCTCAGCCCTCAATTTTTTTAAGGGGTTAGGCCACTCTAGAGGGCCACAAAAAAGGCTTTCTTTGGGAATTTTTTTCAGAAAAACTATTAATGACATCGATTTTTTGAGAAAGGGTATTTATTGTACATATCATTAACTGTGTATAGTAATTTTTTCATAGTCATTAATTTAAAAATGGCGGCTGTACAGCGTTGTTGCGATGACATCTCTTTTTTTTTGGAATCCACGGCCGAACACACAGCTTCTGTAATTTTTGAATTATGATGAGTTTTTTTATCGGTTTTCCCTTATACATAACAGTAGCTAGAGAAGTACGTACGATTTTTTCGATACAGGCATTTTTGACAAAATGGCGAGCATCTAAAGTGAAAGTTCAAAAATTTGGCCTAAAAATCGTTCGAAAATTATCAGTAACAAAAAAACTATGCAACTTTAAAAAAAATCCTACGTACTTCTGTGGATAATATATTTTTGAAGATATATCCAACATTTCAAATAAATCGGTGGTAAACTTTTTGAGTTATGTTTCCGGCCAACTTGAAAAGAGCAGTTTTGAGATAAACGCGTTTATCTGCCGTATACCTGCTTTGACCCTTCTCAGTACCTTTACCGAAACGCACACAAGAGAGGTTCCCTGCTAACCGGGCGGCCTCCCATAAAAATTCGAAAATGGGGCATTTACAAATTTTTGCCTGCAATAATCTTTTGGGACAGCATTCTAGAAATCCTAATGAGTCATTTCCAAGGAGAAAAAAAAATCGATTTTTCGAAAATTCTAGACTGACCTAACCCCTTAAATTGGTGGATAATAGTTTCACCCCCTTAAAATGTTTGATGGCAGATAAAAAAAAATACGTGTCGCTTAGTTTTTAGTCTATTATAAAACCTATGCAGAAATTAGTTCGGGCAGCCGAGATTAAATAAGGAGCCTTTTTAGGTATAAACATGGCATCCATAATAGGGAATATACTCTAGAACCCTACTAGGCTCAACATAGGCGGCCACGACAAACTTCGGGGCTTAATCAGGCTTAAATGTGGAACCCTCACTAGGGTCGCCCATATTGAGCCTCTAAAGGCATCGTACTTCAAGCGTGACTAGCCTAGTAGGGCCCCTAATAGAACTGGGGCAAACTAGAAAGGGTCAAGTTGGAGCCCCAACTATATTTCTGCACGGGCATATTATAACAGAAATTAAATCGGAGAGATCAACCTATTAGCGGGAACGGAGAAAATCTTGATCTAAAATTTGTATGTCTGGACCTCCAATTAGGTTCTACTGAGTGAAATGAGGTTCTTAGACACTTTAAAAGTGGCCCATTTTTATTCAACGAAGAGTATTTGTAGGTTCTATATTTCAACTCGGGTAGTTGTATCTATCTTCTTCCCATACACGGTTCAGCATAAAGCTGGTTCAATGGCAGCCTATGATCCTGGGGCGGTGCCCTGCTGGCGTTGTGAATGGATAGCAGGGATCCCTGGAGCACCAAAGTAGCTGTAGTCGTGGAGCAGAGCCGTTGTCGTTGCTTTGTTGTGTAAACAACGACGATATTACATGGCCACTGTAGTGAACAAGAGATCGAGAAACGAGCGACGCGTGGCGGTCTCGAGGGACGCGTAGGTTTAGAAGGTGGACGGGACAGTGAAAGTGAGGACCCAGAGAACGTATCGTATATACGTATGCATTTTCGGGCTAAGAGAAGAGGAGGATGCTGAAGCGGAGTCCGTTGCAACGGCAATTGATGCCTGTGGTAGTGAGAAGGAGATGATAAATAGAAGCTGAGAGACGATGAAGAGGCACTGAGGAAGCAAAGCTGTGGTAGAGGAATAGAAACCACGCAGAGGCATCCAAACAGGATCTCTATCCTCACTCGGAGTTAATTGCCTGGCCAATGTAGGATTAGCAGCCTGGCTGGATGGCTGACTGGCCTGACTTACGGTTAGCCTCTGAGGCCATCTAACCGGCTGCCCGAAATGCATGATGTCTCTTTTGCTTGTACCCTCGATTATGTTCTATCTTGAGGGTTAGATCTTCGGATCTTTTATAAACATAAAACGTTCATAAAAAACATGAAACTGTAACTGCCACACTCAATAAACAGGTGCATTCGAAATATCGCTATAACGAACGAATCTTGTTGTAGTAGTAATTGATGACTTGACCATAAGGCTATGTTCAAATCTCCATGTTAGACGATTATGATTTTTTTTTGTGTGAGCAGATGAAGAAGCGCGAAACATAGGCAGGATTAAAAAGAGAGCTTGCAATTTGTAATGATTTCGGAGATCATTTCAATGACGCGAATAGAAGGAGAGGCGAGAAACGATTCGATGATGTATCGGGGAAGGATTTTTAACAAAATAAGAGACTTATAAAGTTTTGGTTTGAAGGTGGACAAAGCCAGTTTCGAAGCGAGGACAAACCCAGAAAATATGGTTCAAATCTTCACATTCATAAATACAAGAAACAAACTGTTCATATTTTTTCTGAATAGGCTGGTCGTCAAGTTCTAGTGGTTCGAATCTTGCACTGTTAAAAATCTGCGGTGTAAAATGACGCTGATGTGGACTTTTTGCTGGTGTTACTCATTATAGTGTTAACTTTAACACTTTCTGCGGTGTAAAATTGACACGGTTGGTTTCGTTAAATTTCATTTATCAACAACTACGTTAGGATTTCTCTTCGTTCTGCGAATAGCAGTGTAACCGTAACACCCGCTCGTGTTAATTTGGCACTGTTCGGTGTCAATCATGTGCACATGGTGGGGCGCCAACTAGCCGTAATCAATGGCCGCAGCCAGTGTATCGAGGAATCTAGAAGATCGCGGTTTGCTTGTATTGTTCTCGGCGATCAGTATTGTTTGTGCGAGAGTTGTAGAATATAAATGCAAATTAAGTGACAAGTATTACTATCCCGTTCTGTATGTAACGATCAAAAAAATTTTATTTAAAGGCGAAGTTCAGTGGATCAAAATGACACCAACGGACTCATCGGCTACGAAGATTTGTAGGAGACAGCTGTACATTTTAACGACGAGTGTCAAGCATTAAATGTAGCACAAAGTAAAGAATGTTTTAGTTTAGTTGTTGAATTACCAACATTAAAGCACAAGTGTGCATATGTTGTTAATCAACGATATGATAGTACTGACATGTGTATGGTTCCAAAATATGCTATATTTGAAATAAAAGAGATTTCTAACCTAAAATAGTAAAGTACAGTGTAAAAACTTTAACACCGCGCTGGTGTTATAGAATTAACACCAAGGTGGTGCTAATGATACGATTGCTAGTGGTGTTAAATTAGTGTCATGATTATTTAACACTATTCGATTTACACCGCTTGTTAACACTACAGTCGATGTGGACCTATATAGACACCGATCTGGTGTTATTTTTAAGGCAATACGTCGTTTCTACAGAACCCGATTCTACACATCACCGACTCAACATCACCGACTCTACACAACGGCAATTCGACACATGCCTCGATGCAACATAACAGCAACTGTACACATCACCAACTCGACACATCGCCAACTCGACACATGCCTCAATTCGACACAACCCCAATTCTACACAGCCCCGATTCTACACAGTCACAACTGTCACGGGCCAAATCAACAACGACGACACTCTACACAGCCTTTTTAGCATCCTTTTTAGCATTTCAGCATTCTTTTTAGTGTCCACTTTTCGGCGTGTCGAGTTTTTAGTGTCGAAATTTGATTGCGTATCATTCTGTAGTGAACAGTTTTTACAATTGCGCGGTGTATAGCTGTCGGTGTTGAGTTTTATGATGTAGAGTCGACCCCGTGTACAGTCGCTCCGCGTTAACCTTTTGTACAAACTTGGCGCCGTGTAGACCTATACGGTGTGCAGTTTTGGGTGTTCACTTTATTGGTGTACAGTTGCCCGCGTGTACAGTTCACCGGTTTATACATTTTGTGTACACCGGTCTTCGTATACAGTTGCGCACGGTAACTTTTCGGTGTGGAGGTTTTTCGTGTAGAGATGCCTGCGTGTACAGTCGTTCAGTGTATACTTTTTGTGTAGAGTTATTCTTGTGTCGAATCGGGAGGTGCAGAGTCGGACCCCTCCCTTCGACACAACCCCAATTCTACACAGCCCCGATTCTACAGTCACAACTGTCACGAGCCAAATGCACAACGACAATACTCTACACAGCCCCGATTCTACACAGGCACAAATGTCACGAGCTAAATTCACAACGGCAATACTCTACACAGCCCCGATTCTACAGAGGCACAACTGTCACGAGCTAAATTCACCAAAGTCCCGATTCAACACATCACCGATTCTACACCGTCACCAACTCACATCCAATCAGCGTATGTCGTTCAAGCATTCCAACTCATCGGCGCATAATGATTGGATGTGAGTTGGTGACGGTGTAGAATCGGTGATGTGTTGAATCGGGACTTTGGTGAACTTAGCTCGTGACAGTTGTGCCTGTGTAGAATCGGGGCTGTGTAAAGTATTGCCGTTGTGAATTTAGCTCGTGACATTTGTGCCTGTGTAGAATCGGGACTGTGTAGAGTGTTGCCGTTGTGCATTTGGCTCGTGACAGTTGTGACTGTGTAGAATCGGGGCTGTGTACAATTGGGTTTGTGTCGAATTGAGGCATGTGTCGAGTTGGTGATGTGTACAGTTGCTGTTGTGTTGAATCGAGGCATGTGTCGAATTGCGGTTGTGTAGAGTCGGTGGTGTTGAGTCGGTGATGTGTAGAATCGGGTTCTGTAGAAACGACGTATTGCCTATTTTTAACACCAGATTTTTAACAGTGTGTTGTTGACCATTTCCCATTCCGCGGATTTCAAGGCGTCAAAATAATCCTCACGTCACTTTTCGTTGACGTTTCCTGTGTTCGACTCCTAATGTTGACGATATTTCAAGGAATCACTTTCTAAAAGCTACAATACAATACAGCGAATAGCGGTTTAAGCGTGAGATTCGGAAAGTCTGTAGACTCTAATAGCAGAGCTCATCTCTCTTCAGCTTCTGCCTTAAGTCTATGCAAATTTTTCTCAAAGTAAATGGAAACGAAATAGAATGAAGAAAATACAGACGAGCATACGTATCCAGCTATGAGGAGAAAGGGATCGTAGGTTAGCTCCTACGTTCCTACGAATTCTGATTCGCTTGAGTGGAAAGCTATCTTACGGATCGAAGTTTAACTGGGGCGATATAACTGGAAGAACGGGGGTGGTTTCGAGGAAGTTGCGAGAGTATTCTATACACTGTAGACGAGCCAGATATACGCTGTTTCCTCTTACAGCAGTGAGACCATACTCCTGGTGCGAGTTAGACCACCGCACCAGGAAGGAAAACGATTTCACCGTTCAGCCACGCGGATCGAGGGAAACCTGGGAGAAAACGCGGAGTGGGAACTACCTCTCGGGATCTGTGCACCAGTCTTGGAGTGTGTGTATAGAAGTGTGCTCGCAAGAGCGCTATTTATCAAGTTGAATCAACCTGCGCCTAATCAGTCGGCGATAGACGATTGGGGTTGAGAGGCGTAAAATCTTGTATTGGCTACCGAACGACTATGCTGTCTCACTTTGTCTCAGAAAACTCTGCCAACCCGAACGGTGGTACACAAGTATGAAATGCCTTTCCAATAGCTCACAGGGCTGCACCGATACATTGATATTTACTAGATTTCAACGATCATTGCTCACCCAATGATAAAAAAAAGACTCTTTCATGTGTTACATGTAGATTTTGTCATCTTATCAAATTTTTCTCATGCTCTCGGAATCAAAAGGTTAACACTGCACAGAATTTACACGGAGAGAAATTTCTGTGTCGTGACAACAACAAAGTTGGTCAGACCAGCAAAAAGATTTGTCAGCATCGCAAAATTGATTTGTCAACCGAACAAAAGATTTGCCAGCCTAACTTAATGATTTTTGTTGTCCTCGTTTTATGTTGTCACAACACAGAAATTTCTTTTCGTGTAGTTCTGTTTTTTGGCAAGGGACCGACTTTACACCTCCCAACTCTGCACAAAGACAAGTCGACACAAAAAGTCGACACGAATGACTGTACACACGTTGAGTGGCCTGCATGTACAGTCATCCGTGTCGACTTTTTGTGTCGACTTGTCTTTGTGCAGAGTTGGGAGGTGTAGAGTCGGTCCTTTGACATCGACATTCAAATTTCGAAAACATACGTATTCTGGAATTTTAGGATAATAAAATTACTGAATCCTCTGGTTTGTATGTTTTGCAAGACCCAACGGAAATTTTTGGAGAACCTCAGACTTGTGTGATTCTTATTCAGTATACAAAAATCGGGATTAATATTTCCGCGATTTTTTGCTTTTTCGTAGATTACGCTTTGTTTTTCGTTTTGTTACAATTAAATGTGCTAAAATATTAAACTTAGCCGAATCAGAATTACAATCATTAATCATTAAAGAGTCCGGACAATGTGTTGTTTATAGAATTTATCACACTCGTAAAAACTCATAAAAAGTGATCTAATGAGACAATACCTATGTCTAACGTAACTATTTTTCTCACCAAATACTAATCGAGACAACATGTTGATGCTGTCAAGGTGAGACAAATAGTTATGATAGACATGGAATGTAACATTGTTGACATGTGAGGTTATACTATAGTCGTTTGTATATATGTAATGTATTTGTTTGCGGTTATGGTTTCAGAGCCTGAAGAAGCTATAATAATTAGCGAAACATCGCACAATTGGAAATTAACGAGTAATTATTCTTCAAAAGCCCTTGAAACTCGTACCAATTAAAAAACACAACAGAGATGACCAGAATTGATTGTTTGTGCACGTAAAAACGTAATTGGTTGAAAAGGCTCCAAGCGACAAAATTAGTTGGGACAATAAACTAGTTGGTTACAGAAACAAATCCTTTAGTTGGGACGACAAAGCCACAAATTAATTGCTTGGCAACTAACGAATTGGGTGTCACAACCAATTTGTTTGTCGGTTTAACCAAAAAATTGCTTGACCTAGCCAACTTAGTTGGTTGGAGCGTATTTAGCCATGCGAATCGTTGGGACAACCAGTTATTTTTCTCCGTGTGTATACAATTTGTAAATAAACTGCAACAATCAAAGAGGGAATAGTACTTCACTTGTGTACCAAAGACCTAAACCACTTTTTTCGACGTTTTGGACCATTCTGAGTATCCTGACACGAAAAACCCAACAAAAGTTTTTATCATGAAAACATAGCCTCCTCTACACTGAGAAAAATGAACAGTTCTGCCAACCAAATATCTGAACAACGTTTCGGTTTCACGAGGGCCATAGCTATACTAATATTGTTACCGCATCCGACCAACGAAATTTCTTCAGTAACTGAAGCGTATCGTTTTGACAAAATTCTTGTATAGTTACATGGCCAGCAAAACGATATCGTTACTACAAAAATTGGCATTGCTCATGCGAGAATATTCATGGTTATAATAAGAAATATGGATGCGGCAATACTTTGTTTTGTTGCAGGAGCCAATAATTTTTCTCAGTGTATGAGGAAGTGAAAAAATGAACATTAAAGGAAATGGAATTTTTGTAGTAACTGAAATCTCGATGTTCCTTAAAGGGTCAACTACTATTGTGTAGTTGAGCCCTGTGGGCCAGGATTGGTATGAAGAACATAGGAAGGGTGGGCTATTAGGGGTTGAGGCGATCTCGCGAGGGTTAACTGAGCCTCTGCCGTCCTGTATCGATGCTGGTGCTTGTGTTATGTTGTGTTGTACTCCTGGGTTGTCCTGACGTTGAAAGATGGTGGCCCTCCTTCTCGAGGCTAGCCGCTGCTTCCAGCATGACATAGCACCATCCGAACACGCTGATAGATCCAATTTACAGAACGGTTCCCGCTTCACCGAACCCCACCCCCTTCCCCATTGAACCAGCCCAACGGTAGCAACAACGTTACTGCACAGACCACCCAAAAGACAATTTTTAACTCCCCCCAATCTCACATCTTAAGAAGGTTGGAGCGCTCCACACTAGTCAAATCAGTGCTAAATTTTTAAAAGCGTTTCTACAATTTCAGATGGTTTAATAATCTGTTCCAAGGTGTTGATCACATAGCAGCATTAGTTCTTGATATTCAAATACATTCACAGCTGTCATATGAACAGTAAATCGATCAATAGCTCCAAATTCCCGATGTCATGTTTTTTCATCCAGTTTTGTAAAAGGGTAAACCGTAATATCAGTCCGATTATGACGAAACATAGCTCATTTTGATCAGTGGAAGATCCTTAATCGATTGACCGTCCGGACTTTCTATAGTATCAGGCGTTCAAAAGTTACAGCCATTTGTATACGTGATGTTAGGTTATGATAGGATAAACAAACGGTTGTATCTTTTGAACTACTAATACGATTTTTAAAAATAGACGACCAATCGATAGAATATCTTTTAGTAAACAAAATGAGCTATTGGTCGTCATAATCGGACTGATATTACGGTTTACCCTTTTAAAAAACTGTATGAAAAAACATAACATCGGAAATTTGCAGATATTGATCGATTTACTGTTGATATCACAGTTGTGAATGTATTTGAATATCAAGAACTAATGCTGCTATGTGATTAACACCTTGGAACAGATTATTAAACCGTCCGAAATTGTAGAAACGCTTTTAAAAATTTAGCACTGATTTGATTACACCGAGAGAAAAAGTTTCATTGATTCACGGAAATCTTTGCCAATGAAATGAAATACTTGAATTTCTATACTATCTTTTCTTTGAATGATCTCAAACTCAATGAAAAATAGTGACATTGATTCGAAAAAACATTTCTTTAAACCAATGAACCTTTTTCATTGATTTCAAAGATATCGTCTCTGATTCAATGAAACCTTCTTCTTACCACCTCGAAATTTTGAAACCTATTTTTTCCTGAAGTACGCGGCAGATAAAGCTCAAATTTTGTGAGTATGTAAGGAAGTACGGCAGAAATAGGCTAAGCTTCTGGCTCCTTGAAACTCGTAGCCGTTCGTTCGGGAGAACCGAAAAACAAAAAAGTGAGGTTAGGTGCGAGAGAGAGATCAATGAAAATTTTTCTTTGCACCAATGAAAACGTCTCTTTAAAACAATGAAACTGTTTACTCACTAAGTAAATCTTTATTTACAGGCAATGAAATGCACTATTTCATTGAAATCAAACAAATATTTCGTTGAAATCAATGAAAAAAAAATCAATCCACCCATTTCTTTGGCGTCAATGAAATCTTTTCTCTCGGTGTAGTGTGGAGCGTTTCAACCTCCTTAAGTGTACGCAGCAGCTTTGTGTAAGCACCACCATCTGTACGAGAATTTTCATTCGCTTTAAACACTATTTATCACGATATTTATGAGTATCAATTAAAATTAATATAGCTTCAGAAGTTATTAATAAACTGAACAGATTTGTATATTGAGTTGATAACTCGTGAATTTCATATATTAATTATAATATTTGTATTTATGACCACAAAATAGTAATTGGTGAATCTATCTCTCTCACAATATTATCCCCCAATCGTTATCCTCGATTAATTACTGGAAATTCTTTCATATATAATTCAGCATGGATAAACCAGACTTTATGTATGAATATGATTATGTTTGCAGTCTCTGAAGCTGACGGGCCCTTTAGCTTTGGACGCTGGCTGTTGATTACAAAAGCTATACATATATTTTTTTACATATCTATGTATTTTTTTTTACCGCGACAAAAGAGGGATAAAAATGTTGCATAGTTCCAAATACGTGAAAAAAAAGAGGAAGAGAAAAATATCATTTCCACGATTCCCAAGGCATTCATATCCCCTCGTAAACTTTTAGAATCCCCGAAGGATCACCAAAACCCATGAATATAAAATAGAAGTCGCTCAAAGTGGTCCCGTAAACTGAATAGAATTGTATTTGGTATCAATCTTGACTGGACGTTTTGAAATATCATGCGCTCGATACACAAGAAAAAAAATCACAATAAAAAAATACTCGGTGTAATTCTATGGGAAAATTGGAAGATTTTCTGTTCACAGCATTCGAATTGGCAATTTCTCCGAGTGTAATGACAGATTTAGGGCAAATGTTGGTTGGGGTTAACTGCAATTTGGTATCTGCTCGTGCAACTGGCTGGATGAGTCGAGTCTCATAGGTTTCGAAACAGTAGCCGGATCTCGACAACCTCCCATCCCCAATATCACTGCAGCTCTCATCTGCATCCCGGAAGGACAGGTAGCCAGGCGCATGTGAGACCAGCTGACCCCACAACGATTAATGGAGAACTTAATTATTGGCTCGCGCGTAGATCAGACTAATTTTCCGGAGTGACGAGGGGAAAAGGCAGATGGCACTTTTATCTGTGTGAATAAATGGCAGGGTTTACGATTCGTAGTGTATATATATATATATATATATATATGAGACATTCCATGTCAAACCAGCCACTCTCAGATCTCCCGTCTGTAGATTATTCTGCACTTGACAAAAACTTTATAGTAGACGGAATAATTTTTTTTTAGTGTTCTACATTTTGCTTAATCTATTGAGCGTTGCAGATTATTAGATACAGAAGAATAAAATTCATGTATCGATGTTCCATACTCGTAAAAGAAAACGAAAATTTAAAGCAGTTTTTTTGCATTAATGACATAAAAAATATGGATTTAAAGTGGAATACACATATTTTAGTTAAATGTATACATATTTTTTAAACACTCGTAATCAATTTTTTTCTTCCTAAATAGGAACAACTAAATAGTTGTCGTTTTTTTTCCTGATGATTATAAATGAAAATGCATTATTTAGAGTTATCTTGTGTAAAAGAAAAACAAGGATGCAAAGTAGAACCTTGCACATTGCTTCATCATTATTTTTCGCGTTTTACAAAGCTATCTCTATGAGGAAGTGTGTTATTCAATTTTTGGCTTCCTCATAGAGGAAGCTTTGTAAAACGCGAAAAATAATGAGGAAGCAATGTGCAAGGTTCTACTTTGCATTCTTGTTTTAATTAGATAAATATACATGTTGTGGATTCGCTTTTTCTATTTCGTTATTACGTTATTTCGTGATTATTAGAGCGTTTCCGAAAGTGAATGTGATAATGTATATTTTTAAAAATAATTCAACATTCCATAAAATCAAAAATTTCATACCGTTCGTCACTAAATTATACATATATAATGGCTAAATATTGTTTCATTTATATACAAAATTTGAGCTCGCTGTCTTAAGTTTTGCAAAAGTTACAATAGAGCGATAATGTCAATTTTTTGAAAAATTCAAAACATCATAAAATTTTAACGGTTCAACCGATCTTAACCAAATTCAATAGCGATCACCGGCGTATGAAAGCTCACATTCATACCAATTTTAAGATCAATATCTCGAAAATTGAAAGAGTTATCGCGTAAACAGGCATTTTTCAAAAAATTAAAAAACGCGTAATAATTTAACGATGAAGTGGATTTTAACAAAAATCTGTATGAACGATGAGGCTTGATCCCTCTATCTATGGTCCAAATTTCAGCTTGATATCTCAAGCCATTCCCGAGTTATAAAGGTTTACATTTTTCGATCGTGTAACATACACACACACACACACACACACACACACACACACACACACACACACACACACACACACACACACACACACACACACACACACACACGCGCACGCGCACGCGCACGCGCACGCGCACACGCACGCGCACACGCACGCGCACGCGCACACGCACGCGCACGCGCACACGCACGCGCACGCGCACACGCACGCGCACGCGCACACGCACACGCACAGGCACACGCACACGCACACACACACGCACACGCACACGCACACGCACGCACGCACGCACGCACACACACATACAGACATTTTTTCTAAATCACTTTTCTCGACGTTTTGGGCCATTCTGAGTGTACTGACATGAAAATCTCGAAAAAAAAAATTTCATGAAAACAAAGCTTTCTCTATGAGGAAGCAAAATCGAATAAAAAAACTTGGCATTCGAAAAAATACTAGTATGTTCAATTTTTTAATAATGTCACAATAGACGATAAAATCGATATTAATATCTGATTTTGTCGATAAATCATTAGAACTGAATGTCATGTAATCCTTAGAGTGTGAATTAGAGATGGACAATATTCGAATAAAAATGTATTCATAATACTTGTCCATTTGAATAACTACCAATAATACGATTTTTATTATCATGAATTAATTTAATGAACTTTTTGTCATTTAAGAAAAATCTAACGCTCATACAATTTCCTTATGATTACTATATTATTGATTAATATTCTTATGATAGTTTCGCTACTTCAGAGCGAAAAGTGTTTTGAATACAATTTAATTCGAATATTTCCGAGTGTGAATGTGCATATAGGGATTTCAACATATGCAGCTAATTCTTCCTATTTAAGTACGTTTGGATTTGAAGAGTATGCTACTATGGAAATTACCTATTGGAGTAACTCTTGGACGGATGGGACGAATGAAAGGTAAACGTGCTATTAAAGAAGGAATAAAGGATAGACCGTGCTAATAGGGAGCGATCTAGCAGAGAGAGTGCACTGTAGATTGAATTTGGGCGTCGATTCCGGCTGTGCACGTGTTTGTGTAGGGTTCGTGGGTAGAATGGGGGCATTGAAGAGTCCCCGGTCTCTCCACAGCCGATGGTGGTTACGAGTGGAGGACGACCGCGTGGGATGTACTTGACGTATTGCTAGAGTGATCGGATATCGATTAGGCCATTGGCTGCCGCTAGTACCGCGAGCAAACCCCGCTCCCCTCGTTCAGTATTTCCATCTCACTCGATAGCTCGTAATAGCTTGCGCTCGATGCTGTTTCACTAATTACCAAAGCGTCGCCGTCAAAACTGCGATTGCCACCACGCGGACTACCTTAAAACCCTTATGGCACTTCTATATAGGGGAGAGTGGGGCACTATTTTCCTTATAATTTTTTTTATATTTATTAGAATAGAGTTACGACTAAAAAACAATCGTAATTGGTTTCTTTGAAATTTAGGGCATAGAAAAAAAAACTGCAATCAACAGTTAAAAAGGGTCGAGGATATAAAAGTAATTCAATCGAAAATAATTTTCGAAATGACACATTGTGTGTGAGTAGTGGGTTATAGTGTGTCATGTAATGTAAACAAGGCTGCAAAGTAGAACTTTGCAAATTGCTTCCTCATTATTGTTGGATTTTTACAAATCTACCTCCATGAGGAAGCATGTTAATCGATTTTGGCTTCCTCGTAGAGGAAGCTTTGTAAATATCCAACAATAATGAGGAAGCAATTTGCAAAGTTCTACTTTGCAGCCTTGTTTATATTGGCGAAAAGTGTTTGCAATTCCCTCCCATTTTTCGAAAACTTATTTGACCTCAGCTTAATGCGCAAGGACTACCTTAATCGAAATAACGAAAACGGAGTTTATCCTCCTCTTTTGTGTAAATTTTCATCTCGATTCGTCACGCCGTTCGAGAGTTATGAGCAATTCTATTTTGGGACAAGCGGTCATTATAAATTTGAAAAAATAAAAATTATATATGAAGCAATGTGTAAAGTTCTACTTTGCATTCTTATTTCCATTGAGTACAAACTTTTGTCTCGCATTATCAACTTTTGCTGATGCTAGAGCGAAAATCGTTTTTTTTTGTAAATTTCAAAATGTCGTAAAATCTGAACCAGTTTACCGATCATCGTCAAATTTGGTTCATGACATAGCTGCATGTTCCTTTTCGTCTGTAAAACATTTCGGTTAAATTGGTGAAATTCGACGTGATTTATAAAAAAAAATGATTTTTTTCGAAAAATTCAAACATCTATAAAATCTGAACCGCTTTACCGATTTCGCCCAAATGCAATGCCAAACAACATTGAATGTATATGTATTTATAAACAACTATTTAGCAAAATCGTCTAATTTTTACGAAAGTTAGAGCGACCGCGCCCTTTTTTCAAAAAATTAAAAGTACCATAAAATAAAAATGGCTGATTTTTTTTTTTCAAAAATCTCAACAATCAAAGCGGGGCAACTACTCCATTTGTGTGCCAAATTTGAGCCATATCGCTCGAACGGTTACTGAGTAATAGTTTATCGAATTTTCGGAGTCCAGTTTTCAGTATTGTTATTTTAAATATTTAATACAGATTGACAATAAATTTGTGGTACAGGTTGTGAATAAAAACTTCCACTCTGGTACTGTAATTTTCACTTGTAATACCACAAGAGCTTTGAAATTATCGGATATTTCCTGACAGGTTCGTTGCAAACAAATGAACGAGTCAAGTTTTCGAGGTTAAAAAGAGATTTTTCTGGAAAACTTGACGAGTTTATTTGTTTGCAGGGAACCTGGAGGGAAATATCAGATTAATTTCGAAGCTCGAGTGGTATTCGGGGGATTATTTTTTCTATTCAAATTGCGACAAATGGAATTGCACCATGAGACAAAAATTATCATTCTGACAAGGAAATTTCATAATCAGAACAAAAACCTTTTAATTCATGTTTAAAGTATTGCAGTTAAATACACAATTGTTATAGACATTTGTATATCGATTCCAGACTGAGGTTTTCGATTTAATCGTATTAACAGGGAGATTTCCCTTTACTTTTTCATCAATAGTTTGCAAGGATTCAACTCCAAACTTACTCATATCAAATAAAAATCCTTTGACTGTCACAATAAAATTCAATCTGTCAGTTTGACAGATGGTTGACGCGGCTAAATGATTTTTTGTTTTATATATATAACCAACACGCAAAATTATCAAAAAATTATCAGTATAATACCGTGTAGCTTGCCCCACGTGACGTCGAATGGTGCAATTCTATTGGACGAAATTTGGATGGGAAAAATAATCTAGTAAATTTTTTCAACAGTGAAGTAAAAATCCTTCATTTAACAGATTTTCTGATTCAGTCTAGGGAACAAATTTTCGCATGTAACTTCGAACTTGAGAGCAAATTATGTCCGTAATTTTGATCTTAAGATTAAACTGAAGATCGAAATTCAATGTCCGAAAATTGCACCCTAAGACATTCAAAGTCGGGACCATCTTAATCCTACATAATTGAATCTTAAACCTTTGATATTCCCATCACTATAAATCACTAAAACTACAACTAAATGTCATGATGTCACATAGAAGCCGGAGGATACCGAAATACGGCGCGAGAATGACGCCCAATACCGGTAGATCTTATTATTTGATAAGTAAATCAAACAAAAGAATATACCATAATATAACTCATAATATAGCCTTTTATTAAGACAAAACCCGATCAGAGTGTCGTGACGTCTTACAGCTTGACAAAATTCTTGAGGAAGTAGTAACTCGATAGATATATATGGAGGGTGAAGGAGAAAGCAGTCGTTTGACAATCTCTGTGTATCCTCGAGATTCCACTCAATTATATGTGTTTGTGTGTGTGTGTGTGTGTGTGGGGGAGGGGGGTTTGTTGACAAACAATGTCGCCAAGGATAAACGTGAACGAGATTGAATTACAGTTATGTGTACCTGACGCCCTGCAGAACGCATCTCTGCGACTGTGTATACGTGTATGCGCCCACAAAGTAATCGATATGCCAGCATTGAACTTTCAATTAGTGTCACTTAGTTGAACAAACACAGCCGTTCCTATTCCTATGCTTTCACCATTTTCTCGCTATTCTCAGTATCATTCTTGTTATGCTTTTGGGTACAACAGACGACTAAAACGACCACTACATATTTCTTCCGCATCCTAGATTCGACTTACACGCAACTTCCAATGAGGAAGCAAGAAAAAAATAGTTATATCGAAAATTATGGGAGAGGTGTGCAAACAATGTTACATAAGAGATAGAAAGAGCTTTTTCTACCAAAGGCCAAGGATTCCAAAACTTCTAACTCTGTGTTCTCTTATTGTCAGCGGGTCAAGTGGTTACATTGTAAAAAAATGTTTGGAAAATACATTTTTGTAACTCATGCACGTAATGTCGCACATTTCGTGCCTGCAAAGCGTGTGTGAGATCGCGTATTATGCTCACGTAAACGTAGATAATTTCACGTACGCCATCTCGTGCATGAAGTTATCTATATTTCTGTAGATAACTTCACACACATATTGGCGTGTGTGAAACTATCTACAAGATAATTTTACGCAATGCTTTGCAGGCACGGAGATGTGCAACATCACGTTGACATTCGTTACAAAAAATAGTATGTTATACTTGTGCGACAAAGCGGCCGTCCCGCGGAGGTTAGGAAGCGGTGCACTCACCTCCTCTCGTGCTACAAACAACACTCGGCTTCGCCTCGTGGCGTTGTAGCACTCAACTTGGCGAGTGCGCCGCTTCCTAACCTCCGCGCGTAACGGCCGCTTTCTCGCACTAGTATCACAATCTACTAATACTGCACTGTTAAAAAAATTAACTAGAAAATTATGGTACCAGAGTGGAAATTTTTATTCACAATCTGTACCACAAATTTCTTGTCAATCTGTATTAGATATTTAAAATAACAATACTGAAAAATATTTGAGAAATTTTGTAAATTTACTGTTATAAAATACTAGAAATTTGCATTCTGTATTTTTTTACTTCGCATGTCGTTTGTAAATTTTGTACACATGTTTATTATAAAATCAAAAGCTACCTACAATGAAAACAATGGTTCTGAATTTCTGAAATTGCTGTTGTGGTTGACTGAAAATTTATTATCCGCATTCAATATTTTTGTTCCCAAGACGCATGAACATTAATGTCTTGAAAAATTCCATGATGATGAACTACTAATTTTTATACAGATATAAAAGTCCTGTATATGAATTTACGAATTATTTAACTAACATTAAGAACTTAACTACAATTTTACATATTTCGGCATGTAATAACTAGATTACTACAGAAGTTTTGTAATTTTCATTTAAAATATTTGAAAATTTAATCTTCATGTATATAAATTTACTCTACTAATGTTAATTTTATAGTGAATGTTATACTAATCATTACTTCACACGCCAGTTTTGTAAATTTCATATTACTTGTCACGGTAAATTTACAATCTTTTTTAACAGTGTAGGGGAAAACGGGGGAATCGCAGTCACTAAGGAATATTTGCTTTTTTCTGTAAATAAAACGTCGTTTCTGCCAAAAAGTAATGGTTGTTAGATACTTCATCAACTATTATTGAAAATGAACAGCATGAAAATCACGAAAGCAATCGAATAAATAGATTTTTCATTCTTTTTCAAAACATGTGCAGCGACTGCCATTATCCGACGATTTGGGTAATCACGGTCGCCTTTCGGAGAACTGCGGTCAATTATGGGGTATATACAGTCACCTTTGGGGCAATACCATCCGGTCGTTAGCTTTTGTTGTTTAGCTGACAACTATTTTTTATAGAAGGCGATTTTATAGAAACCAATACCATATTACGGAAAATATAATTGTTTTTAATTTTTTTTTCCTCGTGAAAATATAACGCTTATCAATATAGCTATTATAAATCACAGTCTTTTGGTACAGTTATCTATCCTCTCTTAAAATGTATTAATATAACTCATTTTATACTGTCTTACGTAAACATTTAATAATATAACAGTCTCTTTTAAAGTATAACAAAACCTGAGATTAATTTTCTCAGCGCAACTTTCCTATACTATCAGTTTCTTTTAATAAAAAATCTAACCTCAAAAATTCTAGCCTCATGTCAACACCGAAATCTCCATCAAATTGAACACATTTCTACGTATATTTTTCAATTCGTCAATTCTTATTCGTTTCTAAGTTATTACTAAGTCATTAGTTGAACGGAATTTCTATTATTAATGCATACATACCGTGATGTTTACGGCGAAAAATTCATTTGACTTGCGACGGCGAATTGTGCCGGTAACTCACTGGCGTCCCTCGACTACCATTGCCCCGCGCACGTGATCGTCGTTACCCCGACAACCGCGAAGACTTTTTATATCAAATTTCAATATATTTATTTACGGAATCAACATTTTAACATGGGGAAATTGAAGCTGCAAGTCCGAAAAGTACATGAAAAATGGTTAGATGTAATTTTAACGTCAATAAATTACGCAAAACCCTTATTTAAAATACTGCTTTTCTTATAAAAAAAAGTGCATAATCTAAAAATCATTTCGTTTGTTTATTTTTTCGTAGTATAATTGGCACGGAGTATTAAATTAGTTAATTAGTATATACGTAAGCTGATTGAGCAAAAAAAAGTTTGATATATTCACTAGTTGATGCAAAAATAAGGTGACCGACATTGCCCGGTGACTGCGATTCCCCCGTTCTCCCCTATAGCAATTTCATATATTGTATTTTTACTGAACCCGTTTTGGAAATTCAATTTAATATACAAAAGAAAAGAAAAATTCGATGTACGTGTGGTAAAATTGAATTTAACTTATATTATAAAGACGGCTTTGGTAACGAATTTAGCAGAATTGTATATAAATTTTACGCTATACTCGTATAGTACATTTTCTATACCCATTTTTACCTTACATTTTACCTTAAATATTTTTAACAGTGGCTTCACACTGTTAAAAAAATCTACTTAAAATTTAATGTATAAGTATTGGAAATTTTTATGCATAAACTGGTACACAAAATTTAATATACAAGTGCGATGTAAAATTACTGTATGGTACATTAATTTCAATAATTTCTATTAAATTTGCAATAAAAGTACATTAATTTCATATCACAAATGTACATTGAATTTAATTGACGAGTTTATGCATAAAAACTTCCGACCTTTTCTAGCAGTGCAAGTACGGGCTAAACTTCGATATGAATTAATTAATTAATTTTTTTGTTGCTACAATTAGAAAACAGTCAACATCATTAAAAATATCTAGGGTGATATAAAAAAAAAAACTAAAAATAAGCAATCGCTGATTAAAATTGGTATAAAATTGTGGATTACCCTTTTTAAAAAAATTAACAAAAAGGTGCCTTCTGAAAATTTACTTTTATCTGTTACAATTTCTGCTAAATATCAATTGTTTTAAATAACAATTTCCAATACGAAGCTTTCCCGTACTTTTTGATTACTCGATAGCCTAAACGAATCCAAATTTAATGCTTAAGAAATTTTCAATTTGGATATATGTAGTAATCTAAAAATATATAAAATGTTCTACAACATTCAAACGCCTCCATAATTGGTCGAAGCCATAATTCACATTTTTTAAATTTTGTCTTATGAAACATATGATCTTCTACAAAGAAACTAATAGTAATGTAATTATTTTTAAAAACCGCATAAATTTGGAATGAAAAATTTCATAGTTGTCACTTAACGGATCTTTCCAGTGTGACGTCCCGAAAAATAGCCTATTTTCACGATTTTTTATTGGACGGTTACTATACGCCGATCAATCTGAAATTTTTATGACATATTAAGGTAATCATGGATGACTGAAAATGATTTTTTATAAGACGATTTTTATTGTTTGAATATTTTTTTTTAATTGTTGAACATAATGTTGATAAAAAAGATAGCCTCATGGTGGACATCCTAGGGGTCGCAAATTGGATCTAAAAAAAAAACCCAAAGGATTATTAATTAGTATGCGATTGGCTATCACACTATGGAGGCTTTTTTTAAAATCAAAATTGACAAAATGGCGGCGGTTTGAACAAAATTTACCGATTTTAGCCGTTTTTTTCGACAGTTTTTCTTTTAAAAAAATGGGAAGATTAAAAAAAAACTTCCATAGCACGATAGAGAGTATCGTGAAGAATGTTCTCCTAAAATTTGAAAACGATCGCTTGAAAACTGTTCCCTGGATAATGTCCACCGTTTTGAAAAATGTCGTTTCGAGAAAAACGCGTTTAAAGTTTCGAGTTTAGAAATTTCATATACCTAAATTGTGTACTTACGACTAATCGGCAATGCCAGGTCCATAAAGTATGCCAGCAAAGTATTTCGAATTTCGCTTTAAAAATTTGAGAGGATGTTTTTGACCGTATATAGGGGAGATGGGGGCAAAACGGGTATCACGACTGAAAATGACAAATGGGGGCAAAACGGGCATCGTTTCACCTTTTTCGAACACGACTTTTTTCAATTTCCTGACACTTCTTACTTTAAAATTTCGGGAAATAATTGGTGATGTCAATAAAACAGACAGGGAGGCAAAACAGGCATCTCGGCTGAATATAAGTATCAGGGTCAAAATTGGCACCAAATCATAAAATGAGAATTTCGTTCTAATTGATTTCTTTATGATATACCGACTTTTTTTTGTCAAAGAATTAATTTGATTATAAATTTTTTGAAAAATTCATTCGACTATATTTTTTTTCTTTGCTCAACAAAGTATCGAAAAAAAGTTCTGAACGGATGGTTAAAAAAATTCTGACCTGATGAAGATTATCAATTTTTTTTCATCACCAATTTGACGTATTTTCCGCACTTTCCCTATCTAAGGAACGTAAAAAACTGAGACAAATCGTTTTTACGAAAGTTGAGACGGTGCCCGTTTTGCCCCCAATCCCGATTTTTGATGGAGCTGCCCGTTTTGCCCCCATCTCCCCTACTAACGGATAAGATGAAAAAAAAAATCGATGTTTTTTTCACACTGGAAAGATCCCTTAATAATTAGTCAAGTATTTCCGGCCATTTTATTTGTGTGAACATATTTCTAAAATATCGATTGCTCGCGGAGAATTTTCTTTTTATTTGTGAAAAAATTGAGAAAATCTTAAGCTGTTAAAGATGAAATTTATTCGTTGGGCATATTGCCTCGAGCAGCAGCTGCAACTGTTTATTTCTTATCACCACACTATATTTAGCATGTATCCCGACAGTCATGATGGAGTGTAATAAATTGTTATGGCCAGCAGGCAAATTTCCTGAAATGTATCGGGTAAGAGGAAGGAGCCTCGCACTTGGAGTCGCTACAGGTACTTGCAGCCTAGATCAGACACGTCTTGCAATATGTGGGTATGAGGTTTAGCTCTTGGAGGGTAGCTCCATTCCCCTATGCGGTAAGGAGCTTTTCCAAGACTCCCAGAGCAGTACATATAGCTACAGGCTTGCACATAAGTGCATGCAGTTGTATAGGCCGTAAAGGGGTGGAGCGTTCCTCAGCATCGCGAATATCTTAACCGTGCGATGAATAGTTTTCGCATAGTTAAGAAGCTTTCGGACCGAAGAAGCTTCGGGAGTCTGACGGAAGTTGCGGATAGAAGTATTTTGCACTCTCTTGCATTCTCTCTCTCTCCTGTAACACATCTTAATGTGCAGCTTTCCGGTAGATTATTTTCAAACAACAAAACTTTATTACTTTATAACTAACTTTTTCACCTCTCGTTAAATATTTATTCTAGTTATTGTACGCTATTCAATAATTTTTATGAAATAATTATTAGTATTTTAAATATCTTTTAAACTAATTCTTCAAGTAGCATGGGTTTTTTTTCTATCTGAAATTTTGCATTTCTAGGTCGAATCTTTGATAAAAATTTTGCCAGGCTTTCCTCTCTCTCCTTTAATATATTTTAATGTGCAGCTTTCCGGTAGATTATTTTCAAACAACAAAACTTTATTACTTTATAACTAACTTTTTCACCTCTCGTTAAATATTTATTCTAGTTATTGCAAGCTATTCAAATAATTTTTAAGTAATAATTATTAGTATTATTTATTATTTTTCGAACTAATTCCTCAAGCAGCATGGCTTTTTTTCTGTCCGAAATTTTATATGTGGGAAAATGCATCGTTTTAACTTTTTGTCCATTTTTACGTCGAATCTTCGATTAAAATTTTTCCAGACTTGCAATTATCTGAAAATTCCATAAGAGATGAGATTTTTAGGTATCAATATGACAAAATTCATAAATTAAATAATACATGCTCTAAATTCTAAAATTGAAGACATTAAAAAGTAAAATTTGTACCAAATACCGATAAATAGTTCTCTCACTATTTTATTATTTTCAAACTCACTCTATTTTGTTAATTTAACAAAGTATATATATTGTATAAACAAGTAATTACTGATTTTTATTAGGACTATTTTACTGAAATTTTGAGACAATGTTGGACCAACTGAATCAATGGACCACAATTACATTTCCCAAAGCTCAACGTCTTCATCTTGAAATTTTATTCTACTCAACGTCTGCATTTGAAACCACCTTCAATTAAAGATACACTGTAAACAAATATTTCGAAAATTTATATACTGTATAGTAATTGAATGTATTGTATTTTTACTAAACCCTACACCGAGAGAAAAGATTTCATTGACGCCAAAGAAATGCGTGGATTGATTTTTTTTCATTGATTTCAACGAAATATTTCTTTGATTTCAATGAAACAGTGCATTTGAATTTCAAAGAGAACATTTCATTGCCTGTAAATAAAGATTTACTTAGTAAGCATATAATAAAGAAACAGTTTCATTGTTTTAAAGAGACGTTTTCATTGGTTCAAAGAAACGTTTTCATTGATCTCTCCCTCGCACCTAACCTCACTTTTTTGTTTTTCGGTTCTCCCGAACGAACGGCTTTGAGTTTCGAGGAGCCAGAAGCTTAGCTTATTTCTGCCATACTTCCTTACATACTCACAAAATTTGAGCTTTATCTGCCGCGCACTTCAGGAAAAAA
>OZ019982.1:22162206-22445307 GCA_963970395.1 Ephialtes manifestator | reverse complement strand
ATGGAATATAGCGTATTCGCAAAAGTCTTCCGCATGCGAACATTGCCGTTGCAGAAACGCATGTCCTGTTGTTGCAGCTGGATCTTCTGCAATGCTGTATCACGAAGGTGAAGCGAAGTGAGCGGTTGGACGACGCGAGCCACGAGTTTTCCCGTTTGAGAAAAGTTGTTTAGCATCTATATGTATATTGCCGCGCTTGCGTGACTCGAACAACTCCCGAAGAATACTTCCGGCATAGTATATCCAAGAAAGGAAAGGGAAAGGGGAAAGGAGTACCGTTGGGATCCCGTAGTTTGGATGTGGATCGCATTTTGCCGAGGGCAAACCCCACCGTCGCCACGAATATATTCCGTCGCCAAGCTCTCGAATTTCACAAGTTTTACCTTATAATGGAAGTACGCACGAGCAAAACGAGAAAAATAAGAAGAGAGAGAGAGAGCTATAGAATATAAAGTACATGAAGCTTACGATAGCGTAAGCGAGTGAATATAACGATTCCCTTTCCTCAGAGCTGCCGATGTGAAAATGAAACGTTACCGAGCGCAGGTAGCGTGAACTGTTAAAAAAATTGTAAATTTACTGTGACAAGTAATACGAAATTTATAAACCTGGTGGGTGAAATAATAATTAGTATAAAGTTCACTGGAAAATTAACATTAGTAGAATAAATTTATGCACGTGAAGATAAATTAAAAATATAAATATAAATATAAATATAAATATAAATATAAATATAAATATAAATATAAATATAAATATAAATATAAATATAAATATAAATATAAATATAAATATAAATATAAATATAAATATAAATATAAATATAAATATAAATATAAATATAAATATAAATATAAATATAAATATAAATATAAATATAAATATAAATATAAATATAAATATAAATATAAATATAAATATAAATATAAATATAAATATAAATATAAATATAAATATAAATATAAATATAAATATAAATATAAATATAAATATAAATATAAATATAAATATAAATATAAATATAAATATAAATATAAATATAAATATAAATATAAATATAAATATAAATATAAATATAAATATAAATATAAATATAAATATAAATATAAATATAAATATAAATATAAATATAAATATAAATATAATATAAATATAAATATAAATATAAATATAAATATAAATATAAATATAAATATAAATATAAATATAAATATAAATATAAATATAAATATAAATATAAATATAAATATAAATATAAATATAAATATAAATATAAATATAAATATAAATATAAATATAAATATAAATATAAATATAAATATAAATATAAATATAAATATAAATATAAATATAAATATAAATATAAATATAAATATAAATATAAATATAAATATAAATATAAATATAAATATAAATATAAATATAAATATAAATATAAATATAAATATAAATATAAATATAAATATAAATATAAATATAAATATAAATATAAATATAAATATAAATATAAATATAAATATAAATATAAATATAAATATAAATATAAATATAAATATAAATATAAATATAAATATAAATATAAATATAAATATAAATATAAATATAAATATAAATATAAATATAAATATAAATATAAATATAAATATAAATATAAATATAAATATAAATATAAATATAAATATAAATATAAATATAAATATAAATATAAATATAAATATAAATATAAATATAAATATAAATATAAATATAAATATAAATATAAATATAAATATAAATATAAATATAAATATAAATATAAATATAAATATAAATATAAATATAAATATAAATATAAATATAAATATAAATATAAATATAAATATAAATATAAATATAAATATAAATATAAATATAAATATAAATATAAATATAAATATAAATATAAATATAAATATAAATATAAATATAAATATAAATATAAATATAAATATAAATATAAATATAAATATAAATATAAATATAAATATAAATATAAATATAAATATAAATATAAATATAAATATAAATATAAATATAAATATAAATATAAATATAAATATAAATATAAATATAAATATAAATATAAATATAAATATAAATATAAATATAAATATAAATATAAATATAAATATAAATATAAATATAAATATAAATCTAAATTTAAATTTAAATTTAAATATAAAGATAAATAAATTTTCAAATATTTTGTGAAAATTACAAAACTTCTGTAGTAATCTATTTATATTACATTACCAAAATTGTAAAATTTCAGTTAATTTCTTAATATTAGTTGAACGATTTGTAAATTCATATGCAGGAATTTTATATCTGTATAAAAATTAGTAGTTCATCATTATGGAATTTTTCAAGACGTTAATTTTCATCCGTCTTGGGAACAAAAATATTGAATGCGGATAATAAATTTTCAGTCAACCATAACTGTAATTTCAGAAATTCAAAAATATTGTTTTCATTGTAGGTAGCTTTTGATTTTATAATAAACATGTGTAGGAAATTTACAAACGACATGTGAACAAACAAGAAATACAGAATGCAAATTTCTAGTATTTTGTAACAGTAAATTTACAAAAAAAAAACGTTGAAATCGTATATGAAATGAAACGGCATATTTGAAACTGTTATCATTTTACTTACTCATAGAGGAAACTTTATTTTCATGAAAATTTTCTTTTTCGTGACTCTCATGTCAAAACGTTTAAGGACGCTGGAGCGCTCCACATTAGTCAAATCAGTGCTAAATTTTTAAAAGCGTTTCTAGAATTTCAGATTGTTTAATAATCTGTTCCAAGGTGTTAATCACATAGCAGCATTAGTTCTTGATATTCAAATACATTCCCAGCTGTGTTATCAACAGTAAATCGATCAATATCTGCAAATTTCCGATTTTATGTTTTTTCATCCAGTTTTTTAAAAGGGTAAACCGTATTATCAGTCCGATTATGACGACCAATAGCTCATTTTGCTTACTAAAAGATATTCTATCGATTGGCCGTCTTTTTTTAAAAATCGTATTAGTAGTTCAAAAGATACAACCGTTTGTTTATCCTATCATAACCTAACATCAAGTATACAAATCGCTGTAACTTTTGAACGCCTGATACTATAGAAAATCCGGGCGGTCAATCGATTAAGGATCTTCCACTGATCAAAATTAGCTATGTTTCATCATAATCGGACTGATATTACGGTTTATCCTTTTACAAAACTGGATGAAAAAACATGACATCGGAAATTTGGAGATATTGATCGATTTACTGTTCATATGACAGTTGTGAATGTATCTGAATATCAAGAACTAATGCTGCCATGTGATTAACACCTTGGAACAGATTATTAAAGCATCTGAAATTGAAGAAACGCTTTAATAAATTTAGCACTGATTCGACTAGTGTGGAGCGCTCCAACCTCCTTAAAATGTCTGAAACGTCGAGAAAAGTAGTTTAGAAAAATTGTCCGCATGTATGTATGTGTGTGCGTATGTGTGTGTGTGTGTGTGTGATGAAAGGCCAAAAATTCATATAACTATAACTTATAAAGTATTCGACCGAATCAGCTAAAATTTAAACAACATGTACAGTATTGGCTAATCTTCAATTGGTATAAATTTTACAAAAATCTCTTAACACATTTCATTGTTATAAGAATTTTGGAATTTTGAAAAAAGTACGTAAATGCTCTAGCTCGCACGAATTTTTAGCCATTGGGCTGAAACTTTGTATTAAAATTGAACAAAGTGATACGACCTTCGGTATTGAATTTGGGCCAAATCGGTAAAGCAGTTCGGTTTTTATGAGATTTTGAATTTTTCGAAAAATTTTCGTTTTGCTCTAATTCAGGTAAAATTTAAACTAATCGACTGAAATTTTCTACATAGGAAAAGTAACATTCAGCCCTGCTACGTACCAAATTTGGTGATGATCGGTAAAGCGGTACGGATTTTACGTGATTTTGAATTTTTTAAAAATTATTTGGTGTCGCTCTGGATTTCGTAAAATGTCAGAAATCATCAACTTCGTCAATAATTTTCATCATTCGCAAAGCTTCGTCTATGAGGAAGCCAAAAATAAAATAAAGAAACTTCCTCATAGAGGCGGCTTTATAAAAAGCGAAAAAAAATGAAGAAGCAATTTGCAAGGTTTTACTTTGCATCCTTTTGATGATTGCTACTATAATTATTTTTGCTATAACCATAAAATAGAGACGTTCCTCCTGAGAATTATATTTATGGTTCATCAAATTATTTTCTTATATTTGCTATAACCATAAAATAACTAACTATATTCTTTTTTTAAATTACCAGATTTTGTTCTCACCACAATTTTTGCTCGGGTCTTTTGCAAGTGTAATAAATATTAACAAAATTTGGAACACCCTAGTGTATATGCGCCCTTGTAGTTGAAAGCACAGTTAACTACAGAGGGTCAAACCGAGACACACGCTTGGGGCTTGAGTCACGTACCTCTGTTGGATGGTGCGCCGAAAGCGGAAAGAGGAGACGGAGGGGCCGAGCCTGTTCCCAGGCTTTGCCTCAACGAACTCTCGAAAACGTTCGTAAGAAAGACACAGCAACGAAGAGCCAAGAGAATAGTACAAAAAGGTAGGAGTTAGGGGCTGAAAACGGGCCGAGACAAGAGACCCCGCCAGGATTACTGTCTCTTATCTGCACCTACTCAGGAAATTAAAAAGAAGACCGCGCATCGGAGTCGATTCCGATACTTGGGATTTGGAGTTTCCAGAAGGAATAAAAGAAAGGAGGAAGAACGAACTGGATGACAGAAACTACCAAATGCACAGGCAGTCCGTAAAAGAAAAGAAAAGAAAAAAAAAGAAAAAAAAAAAACAATTCGACTTTCTGTAAAACGTTTTCATCACTTTTTCCGTTGTATCCCTGCTTAGTTAAATTAACGATCTACAAATGTAGGTTGACGATTACAACAAAAACTTCACTTTCTTTTGATTTGTCGAATAACGACGTTTTTCGAGAGATTTAGTTTTTATGGATTGATATCGTTGAAAAATATAGTTTCCGTTTGATGTGTATTTTTGGTTTTCAATCTCTTTAGGGGCTTTCGTACGATGAAGACATTGAAATAACTAGGGTAGAACTACCGGTTCCCGAGTAGAAATTTGGACCGTTACATCAGGCGTTAATCTGGTGCTTCTAAGGCCCTATCAGGGCCTTCTCTTAGCCCTGTCAGGGCCTTAATTGTGCCTGATGTAACGCTAAAAATTTTCCCATTTTCACTTACTTGTGATTGGGACCAAAGATCATAAAATGGTTTTGAACCATCATTAGTGATGCGATCGAGCGAGACGAGCGAGAAAAAGTCGAGATCAAGACTCGGTCTCGAAATATGACCGCTCGATTGTCATTTCAATTTGAGATTATCGACATAGCAAGATTTTTCTCTCTTTCTCGTCTTGAATTTCGCTCGAAATCTCGTCTTGACAGCCGGATATTGCTTTTCTTTATTTCTTTATTAACTATTTTTTAATTATTTCCGATGATCTAAATGTTTCAGAAAATGGATAATGCTGAGAAGAATAGAGTAAATTGTAAAATTATTTATTTCAAATATCTGGTGCTGTTATTGTAGCCTTGAATCAATGAAATTATTAAATCATTGGAGTACATCCACCGCTACATCAAAGGTGCAGGCCACGTTTTTTGTTGAATATTAAAGAGTGTTTTTTCACTTCGTAGAACTACGCTAACGTTCCGAGGTTTCAGGATGTCGGTTTCTTAATGATAGACATTTAGATCGGTTTTTAGGTAGACCTCATCATGTACAGGACACCTTTTGAGGTCTAAGTCAGTTTTCAAGGATGATTCCATGCGTAGGTAGTCTACGATGATATCCAGAATTTCAGAACAATCCGAAGACATCCGTAGTCCTCGTATAATTCAAGACTCAGATCCATTTTCACGTAGTTGTCGTATTCAAACTCGACCTGAACCTTGGAATCTATGGGGACGACGTATCAGAACGTCGTTCTGATACGTATTTAATTTCATTGGCGAAGATTTCCGTAATTCAACGAAACTTTTTCGCTCGGTATAGTCCTTTCACACCAAACAATCAACGTCTAAAGCCCTTGGAAACCTACTATACTTCCATGTCGACATTTCGGGAAGCTGTTAGGCACACAATTTCATTTTGGTGATCGGTGGCAGAGCCTAACGGAGAATATCCTATCGTATCGTGCGATACTTTCGCATTCAGAACCATAACATAGCCTCTATTTTGTTGAGAGTTTGTCTGTCATAAGTTTCAAGATCTCGCTCGATCTCGTTTGTTATTTTAAGCAAGATCGAGCGAGACTATGATTTTTTTTTCATACTGCAAGCTCGAGACGAGAACTTCAAACAAATGACAAACGCAAGAAAAAACGTGCGAGATTCGCGATAATCTCGTCTCAAGCTGCATCACTAATCATGAATGGTTTGAACCTAAAGAACTAATTCTGCTACGTGTAAAACGCCTCGGAATTTTTTATTGAACCAGCAGAAATTGTAAAAACGTTTTTAGAAATTTAGCACTTATTTGACTAGTGTGAAACGCAGTAGCTATCTTAAGTTTGGGGGGTAGCCACAACCGGTACTTTTACCCTACACGGAAAAAAAGGCTTGGCTGAAACTAACAAGTGCTATGGTTATATATGCGCCAGACAATTAATTGGTTGGACCAACCAAGTAATTTGTTAGGCTACCAATTTCTTGGTCGGTCTAACCAAGTCACTTGGTTAGCTTACCAAGTCACTTTGTTAGCTTACCAAGTCACTTGGTTAGTTTACCAAGTCACTTGGTTAGTCTAACCAAGAAATTGGTAGCGTAACCAATAAATTGGTCGGTCTAACCAAGTCACTTGGTTAGCTTACCAAGTCACTTGGTTAGCTTACCAAGTCACTTGGTTAGTCTAACCAAGTTACTTGGTTAGTCTAACCAAGTCACTTGGTTAGTCTAACCAAGAAATTGGTAGCCTAACCAAGAAATTGGTCGGTCTAACCAATTAATTGTCTGGCGCATATATAACCACAGCACTTGGTTATTTCAACCAAGCCTTCCTTTCCGTGTACTACAAAACATGTTGGATGTCCGAATGCAATGTGCATCGCCGTGTTTGTGTAACGTATTAATAAAGGCCAAAAAAATGCTTTGGAAATCAGAGTTTCTCGAAATGAAAAAAATCGATGTTGGATTTATATACACGTTCTATCATCTTCATCTATGATTCGAAACACGTACTGTCCACCCGGTTATTTGTACTTGTATTGTCAAAGATCGGCGCAACGTATAGGGGAGCCGAGCTGGTAAAAACGAAGTAGGGCGAGAACGAATAGTGCAGAAACCGCGGCGTGAAGAGCTTTCACAAATAGTTGCTCGCGCGAATTGGCTAGGTTCGTTCTCTTTTTCTTTTGGTAAGTACGGAACCATTCGCAGTTCAATACCGATGTCCAAGCGCTAACCAAGGGATTGGGCATCATTTCTAATGTGACGGCCCTAGATTGCATATAAGAAGACGATTGGAATGAGAGAAATATATACACCGAGAGAAAAGATTTCATTGACGCCAATGAAATGGGTGAATTGATTTTTTTTTCATTGATTTCAACGAAATATTTCTTTGATTTCAATGAAATAGTGCATTTGAATTTCAAAGAGAACCTGTAAATAAAGATTTACTTCGTGAGCATGTAATAAAGAAACAGTTTCATTGTTTTAAAGAGACATTTTCATTGGTTCAAATAAACATTTTCATTGATCTCTCTCTCGCACCTAACCTCACTTTTTTGTTTTTCGGTTCTCCCGAACGAACGGCTTTGAGTTTCGAGGAGCCAGAAGCTTAGCCTATTTCTGCAGTACTTCCTTACATACTCACAAAATTTGAGCTTCATCTGTCGCGTACTTCAGGAAAAAATAGGTTTCGAAATTTTGAGGTGGTAAGAAGAAGGTTTCATTGAATCAGAGACAATATCTTTGAAATCAATGAAAAAGGTTCATTGGTTTAAAGAAATGTTTCTTCGAATCAATGTCACTACACGGGAAACAAGGCTTGGTTGGAACAACCAAGTGTCTATTTATAATTTCTTTTTATAAAAAAATTTAATTGTTAACAATTATAATAAATAATTTTATTTTTTATGATTAATTTTTATTAATTTTAAAAAATCATCGAGTCATGAAAGTATTTCCACGACATTCAGTAGATATCCATGACCGATTGATAGAGTGAGTTCAAATTTGTTAAAAACACTTAGTCGGGACTTTTTTTTAGAAAAACAAGGCTGTAAAGTAGAACTTTGCAAATTGCTTCCTCATTATTGTTGGATTTTTACAAATCTACCTCTATGAGGAAGCATGTTAATCTATTTTGGCTTCCTCATAGAGGAAGCTTTGTAAAAATCCAACAATAATGAGGAAGCAATTTGCAAAGTTCTACTTTCTACTTTGCAGCCTTGTTTTAAAAAGTTTTAAAAGGCATTAGTTTTGAATCCCTTGACAGATTCTCGCCAGATTCGAACTGATGCTTAGTTTACCGACACTCTACTTGTGGACCAAATTTGAGCCCGATATCTTAAAAATTGCAGAAGTTAGAGCACGAAAAAAAAATTAAAAATGCCATAAACTTAAAACCCCTTAACGGATTGACGTCAAATTCACTCCCAAACTTTATTTAATAATAGTCCACTTGTGGACCAAATTTGAGCTCGATATCTTAAAAATTGCGGAAGTTAGAGCACGAACAAAAAATGTCAAAAAATTAAAAAATGCCATAAATTGTGAACCCCTTAACGGATTGACACCAAATTTATTCCCAAACACTGTTTGATAACAGTCCACTTCTGGTGCAAGTTTGAGCCGGATATCATAAAAATTGCGGGAAAATTGCCCGAGCTGACATTCTCCAAAAAATTCAAAATGCCATAAATTTTGAGCGCCTTGATGGATTAACTCAAAATTCAATCCCATACCTTGTTTAACGACAGTTTACTCAAAATTGTGCACATACACACACACACATACAGACATTTTTTCTAAACCACTTTGCTCGACGTTTTAGACAATTCTGAGTGTCCTGACATGAAAATCTTGAAATTTTTTTTTTTTTAACGAAAACAAAGCTTCCTCTACGAGGAAGCAAAATAACGAGAAACAATATTAACCGAAACGATGGAAAAATGGGTAAAACAAAGGCGGGATGGGTGAAGCAAAAGGATCAAGCGAAGACGGAAGTGGGTTAGCCAGACAAGCATAGGAAGGCAATAACTGTCAGGTCGGTAAGGCAAAATCATCAGCAGCAGCAGCAGCAGCAACAAAGGTGGTAGCCCGTAGAAGAAGTCGAAGAAGGTACAAGCGACTAATCTTTCCCGAGTCGGTTTCTCCACGGTTCTACCCTCGTCATCTTGTGCGTCCTTTCTTTTGCCGCGAGAAAAATGCCGAAAAGAGAGGATAAGATACCGACCGGTCCAACAGTAGCTTCCGGTTTCCGTTCTGCGCTCCCCCCTAAGCCTCTCTTCGACTCTTTAAGTTGCTACTGATATGACGACACATATATAAGGCGGGCAGGCTCCCCATTTTCTAACCAAGCTTTTTTTATGACTGCACGAGCGCAATGAAAGCTAAAGCACCTAACTGGTGACGTTAGTTTCAGGAGAAACGTATGATACTCCATTTACGATTTATCTTAGTTGGTAGAATTGAACAAGCCCCGGATCTAACGCTATGGACACCAAAGATTATAGTTTGTTACGAAATGTGGACCAATTCTGGTGCTGATTAGTACAGATGGATAAATCGACGTCTTGGATTTTTCGCAGCGTATTCTCGCGTAGAAAAATGGAATCTGGCCAAGATTTTTAACGACATTCTCAGCGAGTTACAAATTTAATAGAAGTGATAAGGTAAACTTCCCAGTGATCGACACGTTAACCAAATTGCCCGACTTTATAAAAACGTAACTTTCACATTAAGATACAAAAAATGGTCATTCTAGGTGATAATGAATCAGAATAGTCGTATGAAAAAATAACAACCTCAAAAATTTTCGTAGCTTATCTTATTGTAGAGAAAACTTATTCTAAAGCTTCAGAAGTGCAAATGTACCAGTCATCGACATACTAAAGTTATAGTTGGTCCAGTAATCGACCGTTATATGTCCTAGTAATCGACACGTTAAGAAAAATCACAAATTAAGACGTCAATAACTGTCATTGTAGGTTATAAAGAATCAGTATAATCTTGTCAACAAATAGAACGCTTAACTTTTGGTCTACCTTATCTTCTTGTAATAAAAAATTAACATAAAACTTGAGGTGTGCAAATGTCCCAGTCATGGACATACTAAAGTCACGGTTTGCCCAGTAATCGACCCATGACATGACATGACCCAGTCATGGACATATGCATGGCCCAGTTATCGACATGATTTATTTTGCTGCTTAATTATTTATATAGAGCCCAATACCCCTGTCCATAACTACTCCTCATACAGTTCGATCGATGAATGAATTGTTACATTATTTTTTATCATCTAATTCATAAAAACAATACGCGATTTACACTAATTTTCTATCCACAATTTTGTCCTAGTGATCGACAGTAGGTCGATTACCCGGACATTTATGTGTTTTTCTGAACCAGTTATCGATCTCCGCGATTTTTTGCACAAACAACAATTTTACGATAAAATCATATTCATTTAGTAATACCAGATTCTTCATATGTAATATCAAATTAAACTTAATCAGCCAAAGTCTTCGTGCATCGCAGAATTTAACTAAATGTCACGAGACGCACCTTAACCTCCATCTCAAGGATTTCGACGAAATCACGCTCGGCTCGGTCACTGCAAGTTTACGATTTTCTTATTAGCACTGTTGTGATTTTGCAAGCCTCAAATTTTCATAGAATATTGTACATAAATCGGAGGAAGTGTTGTTAATTTATTTAAGCGTCGAAAAGCACTCACAGTCTTATTTATCGCTTTTTGCTTCCTCATAGAGGAAGCTTTGTTTTCATGAAATTTTTTTTTTCGAGATTTTCATGTCAGTATGCTTAGAATCACCTAAAACGTCGAGAAAAGTGGTTTAGAAAAAATGTCCGTATGTATGTATGTGTGTGTGTGTGTGTGTGTGTGTGTTGGGCTTCGAAAATTCAATCTCCTCTCACTCGGTAACCGTTCGAGCGATCCGGCTCAAATTTGGCACGCAAGTAGAGTAGCTGCCCCTCTTTGAATGTTGTGATTTTTGCCAAAATATGTGAAGTCATTAAGATTTTATGTTGATTTTAATTTGTTGAAAAAAGGGCGTGGTCGCTCTAACTTTCGTAAAAGTTCGCCGATTTGGCTAAATAGTTCTTCATAACTGAAGATACGTTCAATGTTGTATGGTATTGAATTTCGACGAAATCGGTAAAGCGGTTCGGATTTTATAGAATTTTGAATTTTTCGAAAAAAATAGATTTTGATCTAAATTACGTCGAATTTCAACAAATGAACAGAAATTTTGTACAGACGAAAAATAACATTCAGAAATGCCATGTACCAAATTTGGTGATGATCGGTAAAGTCGTTCGGATTTTACACCATTTTTCATTTTAAAAAAATGTAGATTTTCGCTATAACTTCCGGAAAAGTTGAGAAAGTACGACAAAAATTTGTATCTAATCAAAATTAGATGTAACGGTGTTTGCAGAGGTGATTTATAGCTGTATAAAACACCTCTGCAAAAGAGACACAAGGTATAAAAAAAAAGATGCAAAGTAGAACCTTGCACATTGCTTCCTCATTATTTTTCGCTTTTTACAAAGCTTCCTCTATGAGGAAGCCAAAATTGAATAACATACTGCTTCCTCACAGAGGGAGCTTTGTAAAAAGCGAAAAATAATGAGGAAGCAATGTGCAAGGTTCTACTTTGCATCTTTTTTACTACAGACTGGTCGATTACTGGTACATGGTCGATTACTGGGACATTTACCTTAATTCTGGAAATTTTTAATACTAAAATGTATCGAGCTTTGTTAAATCGTTAAAATGTGAGGATGTTTTGCTATAGATAAACCGAAATGGTTTAAGCGCTAGACTTTCGTAGAAATTCACATAATATGACTGGAATAATATTACTGGAAGGACAAAAGTTGGGATTCACAGAGGGAAAGGTTATAGGTACAGAAACGGCTTGACCAGGATAAGGCCTGACGCGCTAGAGATTACGCTGCTACAGAAATAGTTAAGTTCTACAGTAGCGGGAATAGCTAGTAGTACAAGCGGGAAGTAGCAGTATAGGAGAGTAGTAGAAACGTCCAAAGTCCATTTATGGAAACTTAGTTAACCGCCACTCCATGAGGAAGTTTCAATAGCCGGCGTGCGCCCGTCGGTCTTGCGGCCGAGCGAGAAATAATCTCACCGGGGACTCGTTCTACGCGATTCCGGCTAATAAAGTTCGCACCCCAGTTTTGAATTAAGTAGCCCAGTAGGACTACATTAAAAGTATTAGCAGTTGTGGAAGAAAGCTCTGTTTTGTTCTTTTTTACGGGAAAAGAAAAATAGCGCAAATAACAGAGAAGGAAATAAGAGTACAACGAAATCAACGAATACTTTTATTTATTTTTGTTGGTGGTAAGTAAGGATATATAAATATTTCGAAATGTCTGTCATACATGGAGGGATAAAAATGATTCATCAAAAAAATTATCATGTTGTCTTTGGATTATTAAAAACCGTTTTTCGACCCAAACTTTGTATCTTTCGGTTATACCCTTACAAAAAAGAACTACTGGGGTCGCCAAAATAACATTGAGACCAAATAGTTACTATTAATCGTTAATAGTAAGAACTATTAAAAATCTATTAGCAACTATTGAGTTTCAATAGTATATTGGCGATCCCAATCGTTTTTTTTTCTGTATTGGCAAAAAACATGAAAAAAATTCTTAAAATAGATTAAGCGGAGATTTTCGTAATAATAGAATAAAATAATTATGAAATTGGCGGGTTTTCAAGAAAATCAAAGTTTTTAAGGTATCGATTTTAAGTGGAAGTTCACACATGAAGTACACAGTATTGTAGACGTAAGTAGTGCAGACTGAAAGTGTAGTAACATCAGAACATCGTATCTTCTTGTTCATAGTGTTTCACCGCGGATTGGTGGTTGTAAAAGTGGGAAAGCGAGTCGGAGTAACTTTCAACCTCGGAATTTCTGGCGAAGCAATTCGTGTGTTCTCCAGCTATCTTCAGCGAGTATGTCTTATTTTTTTTTATCAATCGAAATTCGAATTCCTTCATGGCGTGCACGGTCGATTGTCATGATTCCCAGAGTAGATAGATCCGGTGCTATGTTACGGTGGGATAAAATTACCGGTGCGATGTTACGGTGCGATAACACCAGTGCATTGTGGATTTTTCTATCGATGCCTCTTATTTCCCAATTTGCTCCAGAGACCACGTTTGAAAATTAAAAAAAAACCTTCACCTCGCTGAGAAGAAAGAAAAAAATGGCGACAACCTCGCCGTAAGATTGGCAAATTCGTTGCTGGCTCAACGGAATTTAGGTTGAAATAACCGCAGGACCTTTGAACCAATGAAATCAATTTTTTTTTCGTCAACTATTTCATGATGTTGCGTTGCAACTGAAAATTTACTTCAGTGAGCGCCGAATTTGCGAAACGAATTACAGTTGTATGATGTACTGAGAACATATAAGATTGAAACAAGACGTAGCCAGTACTTAATTAGAGTACCACGAATGGTTGAGTGAATTACACGCTCTACTTCAATGATCGAAATGATTTTCATGAAGCAACTTCATAGGAATTACTGAAAAAATTATAGTGCGCCCTTAAGAAAACTACGGTGTAGATAAGTCGTATATACCAGAAGGTTGACTCAACCTCCTAAAACAATCTACTCAGCCCCGATTAAGTACTGGTTTACATTTGTTGTTTCTTTGATGCAATGATATATGACGTTGTGTGTAATAACTGATTTTTACGGTTACTGAAACTTTGGTGTAGTTTAATCTAATTAAATATGAATCTTTACAGATAACCAATACATTAGACTGCATCGATAAAAAAAATACATGATCATGCGCCGTAATCAATACTCAAATAACTGTAGGGATTCATCTATAATTCCTGATGTAGTTTATAGGAAATTTGAGCACGAGAGATTCACAAGTTAGTAATAGCGTACACTGAGAAAAATCTGGTAATTAAAAAATATATATAATTAGATCGATGATAATCTAACTATAAACTATAATTCCCAGGAGGAACGTCTATATTTTATGGTTATAGCAAAAATAATTCTAGTAGTAATCATCAAAATGATAATTTTTCGGTCCTATAATAAAAAATTTTATGATTATTTTTTCCACTCGGTTTTCGGCCAATCAGAGCGCAGTGTTTGAAGCTACCCAACAGTTTTATATCGGAAATTTCTTAAAAATTTCCGATGAGCTTTCATATGTTATTCTTCATTTTCGGCGCATTTCACACTGACTATTATATGTGACATAAAAAAGTGGGTCACTTTAAACGTGATTAAAATATGAGTCGCTTTGGAAAAGTTTCTCTAAAAAATATTCAGATGCTGTTTCCTGCACTCTGATTGACTGAAGTCCGAGAGGAAAAAATAATCCGTCAAATACCACTCGTGCTTCAAAATTAATCGGATATTTTTTAAGCACTAGTGGTATTACTACTGAAAATATTACAAAATGGCGGCGCTTCAAAAACAGTACTCTGATTTTCACCGTAAAATTTTCACTCGTGGCCCGGAAAATAGATATTATAAAGCAATAATAAAAATGGAGGGCCGAACGATATCCATATTCGTAAAGAATAGAATTTAAAAAAAAAATGTTTGTTTCAGATGACCAGGACGGCCACAATCTTAATGCCCGACTTTTCGTAACATTAAATATCTTGTCTCATTTGGAATAAAATGCTTTGAAAAAATTCAAGATATTGCTTGAAACATGTATCAATATAACTGTAAAATATTAATACTGTACATTTAACCGTTTTTCTAAATTTAATTCCCGAAATCCACTTCAAAAATGGGTATATACACTAGAAGACTACCTTAAAAGATCATAATTAAAAAATCACAGTACCAAACATGTTGAGTGAAATAGAACGACATTTAGGTGAAACAATTGGTGCTTGCTGCAATGCTATAGATAATTTGCACGAAACCAAAGAAGTAGTTAAGATAATAATGCTGTAGTTGTCTCAACTACACAAGATTTTTTAATCGAAGAAACCGCGGCATCCTATTGGTGAGGTTGAGTCAACCTTCTTACCCGCTTCACCGTATCTAACCTCCTGAAGAGGTTGAGACAACCTAAATTCCGCACTGAGAAAAAGGCTTAGTTAGATCAACCAAGGCGCTTGGTTATATATGCGCCAACTAAGTTATTGGTTAGACCAACCAAGTTATTGTTTGACCAACCAAGTTATTGTTTGACCAACCAAGTTATTGTTTGACCAACCAAGTTATTGTTTGACCAACCAAGTTATTGTTTGACCAACCAAGTTATTGTTTGTCCAACCAAGTTATTATTTGACCAACCAAGTTATTATTTGACCAACCAAGTTATTGTTTGACCACCCAAGTTATTGTTTGACCAACAAAGTTATTGTTTGACCAACAAAGTTATTGTTTGACCAACCGAGTTATTGTTTGACCAACCAAGTTATTGTTTGACCAACCAAGTTATTGTTTGATCAACCAAGTTATTGTTTGACCAACCAAGTTATTGTTTGACCAACCAAATTATTGTTTGACCAACCAAGTTATTGTTTGACCAACCAAGTTATTGTTTGACCAACCAATGTTATTGTTTGACCAACCAAGTTATTGTTTGACCAACCAAGTTATTGTTTGACCAACCAAGTTATTGTTTGACCAACCAAGTTATTGTTTGACCAACCAAGTTATTGTTTGACCAACCAAGTTATTGTTTGACCAACCAAGTTATTGTTTGACCAACCAAGTTATTGCTTACACCAACTAAATCATCTTGGTTAGTCAATCAATAACTTGGTTGGTTAACAAATAACTTGATTGGTCTAACCAATAACTTAGTTGACGCATATATAACCAAGCGCTTTGGTTGTTCTAACCAAACCTTTATTAGCGTGCGTTGGCTCCATTTTTCTTTTTACTCAGTGTGGGCCGTATAAAAAATTCAGTTTTTCATCTCATGCCGACCTTCCTTAAAGGGACTGTACGAATTTTTGTGCGTACCTCTGCTCGTCTACTCACATTTTTCCATTGTGGAATTGATATAGTTTTACCTCTTGCTATCCGAGACATTTCAGGTTCCAAAAGGTAACTATTGAGTCTCGAACATCACTGCGATATATATTTCCAGCTGAAGTGATATCATTATCCGGTGATATTCATACCACGATGGAGGTAATTGATTCCTGAAAAAAAAAAAGAAAAGAAAAAAAAGAATACGGGGCAGACGAAATCCTTGCTGTTTGACAGCACCGACAGTATAGCATTAACTCGTCAAGCTTCGCCTCTCTGTGTCGAGCTGCTTCGATGCGCTCATATCTGACAAAAGCTAAACGCATTTTTCCCATAGATAAGTCTGACGTTCTTTGAATCGCAAGAACGCCCGATTTTCCATCGTTCGCTGATTCTTTTGACGCAGAACGGGAAAGGTAGTGGTAAAAACAAAAAAAAAAACAAGTGTCGCGATCAATTTTTTTTCTCACTTTCTCTCATTCGTGCTTTCCACATACTTGTCTTTTTGTCTTTTTCGCTGTTATCCGAATGTAAATTCGGATTGTTTCGCGGTATATTGTTCAGAGGGTTGTCTCGAATAAATTCGAAGCCGGAACTTCGATATCCGCGGCTACGTTTGCTCGCGCACTCTCGCGCTTCGGTTGGCGGCTGAGCAGAGAAGGGTAAACCTATGAGTCAACGCAGTGTGGATTGTTGGGACAGGAGATTGATGTTTCAACTCGGTGCGTTGATCGAGATTTCGAACCACGTTCGCGCGACGCACCGATTCTCTTCCTCCGCATCCTTTTCACGTCGTTCCTCCAGATCCTATACTTTTCCATCTGTGCTCTTCAACCTCCAACAATTTTCCGACTTGTTATCAATAATTTTTCAGATAATTTATATATATCTCATGTTGGAACAAATATTTGTGTTTTCCAATAAATTGCATCAGCAATTGTTTCATTAATAGTGCTGGTATTTAAGTTAAATTAATTTCAAGTCAATTAGTAGTGCCATTGCAAAACGATATTTTTTTTCTCCTTGTATGCGATTATTTCTGAGCATCTGTGGTAATCCAGTGATCCAACGATGAACCAATCATTGATTTCGCTAGTGATGTGGACAAGCGAGACGAGCGAGAAAAAGTCGAGATCAAGACTCAGTCTCGGAATGTGACAGCTCGAATGTCATTTCAATTGGAGATTATCGACATAGCAAGATTTTTCTCTCTTTCTCGTCTTGAATTTCGCTCGAAATCTCGTCTTGACAGCCGGATATTGCTTTTCTTTATTTCTTTATTAACTATTTTTAAATTATTTCCGATGATATTAATGTTTCGGAAAATGGATAATGCTGAGAAGAATAGAGTAAATTGTGAAATTATTTATTTCAAATATCTGGTGCTGTTATTGTAGCCTTGAATCAATGAAATTATTAAATCATTGGAGTACATCCACCGCTACATCAAAGGTGCAGGCCACGTTTTTTGTTGAATATTAAAGAGTGTTTTTTCACTTCGTAGAACTACGCTAACGTTCCGAGGTTTCAGGATGACGGTTTCTTAATGATAGACATTTAGATCGGTTTTTAGGTAGACCTCATCATGTACAGGACACCTTTTGAGGTCTAAGTCAGTTTTCAAGGACGATTCCATGCGTAGGTAGTCTACGATGATATCCAGAATTTCAGAACAATCCGAAGACATCCGTAGTCCTCGTGTAACTCGAGACTCAGATCCATTTTCACGTAGTTGTCGTATTCAAACTCGACCTGAACCTTGAAATCTATGGAGACGACGTATCAGAACGTCGTTCTGATACGTATTTAATTTCATTGGCGAAGATTTCCGTAATTCAACGAAACTTTTTCGCTCGGTGTAGTCCTTTTACACCAGACAATCAACGTATAAAGCCCTTGGAAGCCTACTATACTTCCATGTCGACATTTCGGGAAGCTGTTAGGCACACAATTTCATTTTGGTGATCGGTGGCAGAGCCTAACGGAGAATATCCTATCGTATCGTGCGATACTTTCGCATTCAGAACCATAAGATAGCCTCTATTTTGTTGAGAGTTTATCTGTCATAAGTTTCAAGATCTCGCTCGATCTCGCTTGTTATTTTAAGCAAGATCGAGCGAGACTATGATTTTTTTTTCATACCGCAAGCTCGAGATGAAAAATTCAAACAAATGACAAACGCAAGAAAAAACGTGCGAGATTCGAGATAATCTCGTCTCAAGCTGCATCACTACAATTCGCGAAGTACACTGAGGGAAGAGTTTGTTAGTAGTTAACAAATCAAGTGTTAAATATGGCGAAATGAACCATTTAGTTATTCTTACTGAATTTGAGTTGAGTTAAATAAGATTGAATTGCTCCAAATGAAACTCACCGACATTTGTTAATAGTTAACAAATTTTATTTATCTCAACATACATTTAGTACCAACAACGAAATGGTTCGTTTCGCTATATTTAACACTTGATTTGTTAAGGAGGTTGGAGCGCTTCACACTAGTCAAATCAGTGCTAAATTTTTAAAAGCGTTTCTACAATTTCAGATGGTTTAATAATCTGTTCCAAGATGTTAATCACATAGCAGCATTAGTTCTTGATATTCAAATACATTCACAGCTGTCATATGAACAGTAAATCGATCAATATCTCCAAATTTCCGATGTCATGTTTTTTCATCCATTTTGTAAAAGGGTAAACCGTAATATCAGTCCGATTATGACGAAACATAGCTCATTTTGATCAGTGGGAGATCCTTAATCGATTGACCGTCTGGATTTTCTATAGTATCAGGCGTTCAAAAGTTACAGCCATTTGTATACTTGATGTTAGGTTATGATAGGATAAACAAACGGTTGTATCTTTTGAACTACTAATACGATTTAAAAAAATAGACGGCCAATCGATAGAATATCTTTTAGTAAACAAAATGAGCTATTGGTCGTCATAATCGGATTGATATTACGGTTTACCCTTTTAAAAAACTGGATGAAAAAACATAACATCGGAAATTTGCAGATATTGATCGATTTACTGTTGATATCACAGCTGTGAATGTATTTGAATATCAAGAACTAATGCTGCTATGTGATTAACACCTTGGAACAGATTATTAAACCATCTGAAATTGTAGAAACGCTTTTAAAAATTTAGCACTGATTTAACTAGTGTGGAGCGCTGCAACCTCCTTAACTGTCAACAAACTCTTCTCTGAGTGTAAAAGGCGTATGATTACATGAAAATTTTCAATAAAAAATCGCGAATACGAAGCTTCATTTACAAGGCCATAAAAATATATATTTTAATTATTTGATAGAGTCGTTTGTAATAAAAGCGTTAATCCGACAGTTGTATTAAAGCAACAAGAAAATCTATCGAGTTACTACGGAAGCTCTGCAATCGAATGAGAGCGAACAAAGTGAGAATATAAACGAGAAGCGGAAAGTTCGGACTAAAACCGAAAATGAAGAGAGAAACAGATACGAGTATTCATTTTCCAACAGGGGTTTGCGAGAATCGAGACTGTGCGACAGTAGTTTGATGATCTCGGTAAAGTCGCGGCCGCAACTCCAAGCTGCCATCGCTTTCTGTACTCCGCCGTCGTTTTCACCTCCCCGACGAAGTAAGCAAACCTAACCTCCTGTTATGTTCTCTAGCTTCTGCTGAGCTGCGGTATAAGCGGTCGTAGCACGACGGTATTCCGATAGTAATATTAAACTTGCCCAATGCCACCGATGCTTCGGGCTATTGGCAAATGCGAATTCTTGGCATATGTGCCCCCGAGCTTCTGCTTCTGCAACCCCTAGTCTTACGTTGATAGAACATCAGCTACTTAAATAACCAACTGTCAATGAAACAAGCTAGCAGAAGAAAAAATGAAAATGTATTTACACGCCAAGCATGAATCAATGGCGATTTAGGTTAAATCAAATTTTATATAAGATATTTTACAAAATAATGAAAAGTGGCTGAAATATGAGGTATATCATGTGAATGAGATATTGGGAATCAACACCAAGCAAAAATGGCCGCGTTATTCCAGTCGGTCAAGACTTTGCACTCTTCATTTGTAAGAGTTTTAATTATTTCAACGGATATCATCACAAAAAATGTTTATCCACTTATGAATATCGATTTATATTAATGATAAATTGTTTTTTAAAATAAAATAATAGGTTATGACGACTGGGATAAAGTAGTTTAAAAAAATCCACCAGATGTCGTATTGCTACATGGTATTTCCCAATACCAATCAAAGTAACAACAAAAAACCTTATGATCACGTGCAGAAATTTGTACGGGCCGATTATACACGGAAAGAAAAAAGTAGTTTTGGCTATCAATTCCAGCATATGCTGTGCCGCGTGTTAGTCACTGAAATTAAATCGGAATCGTAGTCTCAACTTTTTCCGATTGGTAGCAAAAATAGTACGTATGACCAACAACTTGTTTCCTGCAACTATCACGGCTGCTATCCAATCCAAATGATTCGTTACGCCAACCAACCGGTGAGTTGAGGTTATGATCTCAGATGGTCATTGTTACTATCGATACTCTACCAACGAGGTTATAGTGTCTTCAACCGACTGAGTAGTTGGCGCTATTCTAACTATTTCGAGTGGTTGTCAGGACTGATAAATCAGTTTTTACACATGGAGAGAAATTTCTGTGCCGTGACAACAAAAATCGTTTTGTTAGGCTAACAAAAAGATTGTTCAGCGCAACAAAAAGATTTGTCAGCATAGCAAAACTGATTTGTCAGGTGAACAAAAGATTTGTCAGCCTAACGTAAAGTTTTTTGTTGTCACCGTTTTATATTGTCATGACACAGAAATTTCTCTCCGTGTAACGACTTTTTGCTTTCCATGTAGGCTTATCCGTAGAAGCCAGAAATAGGAATCCGTCTTGGGCCCTACTTAGCCCGACAAAAGCATCCACAACATAATTTCCGGGTGCTCTCGTGGAAGCCATGATAGGGAATCCAATTTGGGTCCTTGCTTGGCCCAAATAAGCGTCGTCAACACAATTTAGGGGCACTCTCGTGGCGCCAATACTTAGCCCCATTGGGTCCTGTAAATGATAACGTTAGACAAAGTTTATCATCATTATCATCCCGGCCACAGCAACAAACAACAAAAGTTTACCTATTGCAGTAGGAAAAGGATTATAGGGCCCGCATGGGCACTTTCATGGAAATTCTTCTAAGTGTGTGGCATAAAAAACCACGGAGTTACAGTGCCACCGCAGTACTACGCGGAGAGAAATTTCTGTGTCATGACAACATAAAACGGTGATAACAAAAATCGTTTTGTTAGGCTAACAAAAATAAATTGGTCAGCCCAGCAAAATGATTTGTCAGCCGAAGACTAGACGGGGCCAGTATACAGCCCTGACTAAATTTCTGCACGACCAAAGTTTGAACAAACGCTTTCGTCGGTACAAGTTGTAGAATGTCTATTTGGACAAAAATTTTCTTTACCGAAATACTTTTTACACAGAAGAAGATCTTATCCATCGATGCAACCAAAACTGAATGAAGTGAAGAAAAATCCACCGAAGCCCTCAACGAGAAATAAGAAATTTCATTGCTCATTCTTTACGAGGTAGCACAAAATCTTATTATGTAGAATCGCCAATAAATTAAATCTCCATTTACGTTTTCATATGCATCAACGTAGTCTCGATAGTTTCCAAGAGTGCCATGATTGTAGTGAGTTTTCCTTCCAGATGCCAAGCTACACGTCCAGCCCACACTACAAATAAATCTGTACCCATCGTCGGTATATGTACATACTCTATATGTTGTTATATAAGTCATAAGTTATAACCTTGTTGAGAGTTCCATCGTCGAGAGTCCGTTCGTGAAATGGTGACTTTTTAGTGCTCGCTCGTGTCGCGTTCTGGTCCTGGGATGGTATAGTTGGATTACTCCTATATGCACTACTGTATACGCAGCTCTCATAATATAGTACATGTACAGCATCACCACCAGCGCTGTACCAGTGCATCGGTGCAACAACAGCGGAACTCGGTACGCGCACATACTGGACTCGATGGGAAGGAGCAACGCGGCTGCTCAGGCGTAACTCAATCTCCGAGTGCGGCACTCGGACCGAGGTTACAAGCGCAATGGAGAATATGAAACGTGCTTGGTGCTCTTTCTCAACTGCTACCATCCCGCAGCATCCCATACTTGCTCTTTTCTATATACTCCTCCCACTACCACTACATTTAACTGTGACTTTTATACCAGTTCTTTCTGCTCTCGTCTGTGTGATAACGCAATAAAGATTGAAAGGCAATTAAGCCCTGAGTCCTGTTAACCACACCGCCAGCCCTTCCTTCTCGTTTCTCGCCAGATTCGCCTTAAACTTTCCTCTCTTACTTTATTATCGTCCCTCGCAGAATCTGCCACAGACTTTCTCTTTGCAATTTCGAGGTAGCTGTAATGCAATAATCTACTGCTAGAAAAGATCACGCTGCTGCGTCTTAACGTTTTATTCTCTATCAATTATTTTCTGAGCTTTTTATAATTTTAATCATTTATACAGTGTTTGTTGCGTTCACTATCATTATTGGAATCGAAGGACTATTGGTAATGATATTTTTTTTTCTCATCAAATAGGGGATAAATACATTTTTCAATGTTCATCCAGAAAAATCTGTGGTCAATTATAATAAACACATGTTTCCCTGAGCGGACAATAATGTCGTTAATGCTGCTGTAACAATAGATAATGTAATCAGCGACTAAATTAGGGCACGAGTAATTATTTTTATGGTAGAACACACTATATTTAGTAACTTATCACCGAATGTTACTTTACCTTTGCAATCCGGAAAATCAAAGCTTCTTCACTATCGTTCTCAAGTCGCATATTGTACCCCAGAAAGTACCGGTTACATGCCTTTTTACGATGATTTTTGAAAAAGTCGCTTTTGGTCGGATCTGATTTCAGAATTCACAGATCCGACTTTTGGTCGAAAAATCCAACCTAAAGAACCTACATTTTTTTTTCTTCAAAATATCAAATTTTGGTCTCCACTATCGTTCTCAAGTCGTATATTGTACCCCAGAAAGTACCCGTTACATCGCTTTTTACGATGATTTTTGAAAAAGTCACTTTTGGTCAGTTCTGATTTCAGAATTCACAGATCCGACTTTTCGTCGGAAAATCCAACCTAAAGAACCTAAATTTTTTTTTCTTCAAAATATCAAATTTTGGCCTTCACTATCGTTCTCAAGTCGCATATTGTACCCTAGAAAGTACCGGTTACATGCCTTTTTACGATGATTTTTGAAAAAGTCGCTTTTGGTCGGATCTGATTTCAGAATTCACAGATCCGACTTTTGGTCGAAAAATCCAACCTAAAGAACCTACATTTTTTTTTCTTCAAAATATCAAATTTTGGTCTCCACTATCGTTCTCAAGTCGCATATTGTACCCCAGAAAGTACCCGTTACATCGCTTTTTACGATGATTTTTGAAAAAGTCACTCTTGGTCAGTTCTGATTTCAGAATTCACAGATCCGACTTTTCGTCGGAAAATCCAACCTAAAGAACCTAAATTTTTTTTTCTTCAAAATATCAAATTTTGGCCTTCACTATCGTTCTCAAGTCGCATATTGTACCCTAGAAAGTACCGGTTACATGCCCTTTTACCATGATTTTTGAAAAAGTCACTTTTGGTCAGTTCTGATTTCAGAATTCACAGATCCGACTTTTGGTCGGAAAATGCAACCTAAAGAACCTAAATTTTTTTTTCTTCAAAATATCAAATTTTGGCCTTCACTATCGTTCTCAAGTCGCATATTGTACCCCAGAAAGTACCGGTTACATCGCTTTTTACGATGATTTTTGAAAAAGTCACTTTTGGTCGGTTCTGATTTCAGAAATCACAGATTCGACTTTTCGTCGGAAAATCCAACCTAAAGAACCTAAATTTTTTTTTCTTCAAAATATCAAATTTTGGCCTTCACTATCGTTCTCAAGTCGCATATTGTACCCCAGAAAGTACCCGTTACATCGCTTTTTACGATGATTTTTGAAAAAGTCTCTTTTGGTCAGTTCTGATTTCAGAAATCACAGATTCGACTTTTGGTCGGAAAATCCAACCTAAAGAACCTAAATTTTTTTTTCTTCAAAATATCAAATTTTGGCCTTCACTATCGTTCTCAAGTCGCATATTGTACCCCAGAAAGTACCCGTTACATCGCTTTTTACGATGATTTTTGAAAAAGTCACTTTTGGTCAGTTCTGATTTCAGAATTCAGAGATCCGACTTTTGGTCGGAAAATCCAACCTAAAGAACCTAAATTTTTTTTTCTTCAAAATATGAAATTTTGGCCTTCACTATCGTTCTCAAGTCGCATATTGTACCCCAGAAAGTACCCGTTACATCGCTTTTTACGATGATTTTTGAAAAAGTCACTTTTGGTCAGTTCTGATCTCAGAATTCACAGATCCGACTTTTGGTCGGAAAATCCAACCTAAAGAACCTAAATTTTTTTTTCTTCAAAATATCAAATTTTGACCTTCACTATCGTTCTCAAGTCGCATATTGTACCCCAGAAAGTACCGGTTACATGCCTTTTTACGATGATTTTTGAAAAAGTCACTTTTGGTCGGTTCTGATTTCAGAATTCACAGATCCGACTTTTCGTCGGAAAATCCAACCTAAAGAACCTAAATTTTTTTTTCTTCAAAATATCAAATTTTGACCTTCACTATCGTTCTCAAGTCGCATATTGTACCCCAGAAAGTACCCGTTACATCGCTTTTTACGATGATTTTTGAAAAAGTCACTTTTGGTCAGTTCTGATTTCAGAATTCACAGATCCGACTTTTGGTCGGAAAATCCAACCTAAAGAACCTAAATTTTTTTTTCTTCAAAATATCAAATTTTGGCCTTCACTATCGTTCTCAAGTCGCATATTGTACCTCAGAAAGTACCGGTTACATGCCTTTTTACGATGATTTTTGAAAAAGTCACTTTTGGTCGGTTCTGATTTCAGAATTCACAGATCCGACTTTTGGTCGGAAAATCCAACCTAAAGAACCTAAATTTTTTTTTCTTCAAAATATCGAAATTTGGCCTTCACGATCGTTCTCAAGTCGCATATTGTACCCCAGAAAGTACCGGTTACATGCCTTTTTACGATGATTTTTGAAAAAGTCACTTTTGGTCGGTTCTGATTTCAGAATTCACAGATCCGACTTTTCGTCGGAAAATCCAACCTAAAGAACCTAAATTTTTTTTTCTTCAAAATATCAAATTTTGACCTTCACTATCGTTCTCAAGTCGCATATTGTACCCCAGAAAGTACCGGTTACATGCCTTTTTACGATGATTTTTGAAAAAGTCACTTTTGGTCGGTTCTGATTTCAGAATTCACAGATCCGACTTTTCGTCGGAAAATCCAACCTAAAGAACCTAAATTTTTTTTTCTTCAAAATATCAAATTTTGACCTTCACTATCGTTCTCAAGTCGCATATTGTACCCCAGAAAGTACCCGTTACATCGCTTTTTACGATGATTTTTGAAAAAGTCACTTTTGATCTGGTTCTGATTTCAGAATTCACAGATCCGACTTTTGGTCGGAAAATCCAACCTAAAGAACCTAAATTTTTTTTTCTTCAAAATATCAAATTTTGGTCTTTCACTATCGTTCTCAAGTCGCATATTGTACCCCAGAAAGTACCAGTTACATGCCCTTTTACGATGATTTTTGAAAAAGTCACTTTTCGTCGGTTCTGATTTCAGAATTCACAGATCCGACTTTTGGTCGGAAAATCCAACCTAAAGAACCTAAATTTTTTTTTCTTCAAAATATCAAATTTTGGCCTTCACTATCGTTCTCAAGTCGCATATTGTACCCCAGAAAGTACCGGTTACATCGCTTTTTACGATGATTTTTGAAAAAGTTACTTTTGGTCGGTTCTGATTTCAGAATTCACAGATCCGACTTTTGGTCGGAAAATCCAACCTAAAGAACCTAAATTTTTTTTTCTTCAAAATATCAAATTTTGGCCTCCACTATCGTTCTCAAGTCGCATATTGTACCCCAGAAAGTACCGGTTACATGCCTTTTTACGATGATTTTTGAACAAGTCGTTTTTGGTCGGTTCTGATTCAGAATTCACATTTCCGACTTTTGGTCGGAAAATCCAACCTAAAGAACCTAAATTTTTTTTTCTTCAAAATATCAAATTTTGGCCTTCACTATCGTTCTCAAGTCGCATATTGTACCCCAGAAAGTACCCGTTACATCGCTTTTTACGATGATTTTTGAAAAAGTCACTTTTGGTCGGTTCTGATTTCAGAAATCACAGATTCGACTTTTCGTCGGAAAATCCAACCTAAAGAACCTAAATTTTTTTTTCTTCAAAATATCAAATTTTGGCCTTCACTATCGTTCTCAAGTCGCATATTGTACCCCAGAAAGTACCCGTTACATCGCTTTTTACGATGATTTTTGAAAAAGTCACTTTTGGTCAGTTCTGATTTCAGAATTCACAGATCCGACTTTTGGTCGGAAAATCCAACCTAAAGAACGTAAATTTTTTTTTCTTCAAAATATCAAATTTTGGTCTTCACTATCGTTCTCAAGTCGCATATTGTACCCCAGAAAGTACTCGTTACATCGCTTTTTACGATGATTTTTGAAAAAGTCACTTTTGGTCAGTTCTGATTTCAGAATTCACAGATCCGACTTTTGGTCGGAAAATCCAACCTAATTTTATTTTAAATGTTCTTATATCGAAAACGCAAGTTATTTCATTCACGATAATCTGTGAAAAAAGCCACAATACGCTAGAAAAAATGTTAACACTGAGGTCTGCTGGTTATGATAAATAATGCAAACTTTCATAACATTTTCGCGATCGTATTAATCTCAATTAAAGTCACCCTGATAATCGTATAGTAATTGCTCCACCCGGGAGCAATTACACTTTGTAAACAAGTTATATATAGTTGGTATCGTTAAGTTACTGGGACTACTAGTTGTTACAGGAATAAAAATTTTCCAAGTTTGTAGATTAATTGTGATTAATCTCTCGCTCTTTAATTGGTTAACATGGCGTTTTGAAATTCTGATTTAGGCGTTAAGGTAGGAGCGTTAACAACTCGCATATTTCATTCCTTTTCATTGCATTATTGTCACCCCTACCATGTTTGACAGGTAGGATTTACATTTAGTTACTTTATCAATATCAAATTTATGTCAACCTTTAGTCCCTATAAGCCCTCACTCAGTACTCCGTAGGGCTCTTTAGAGTCATTATGAAATGCTATACCAGCAGCGATAGCAAACGTAACATTTATAATATAATATAATAATATTTATTCGGATGCTCGTATATATACATCAATTTTCGTAAATTTTTGAGTAAATCAAGAGTATAGAATACAAGTATAAAATAAAACACATAGTATACATTTTTTGGCTACTATTTTGTAAATTCTGTATTTGCTACAAAATTTCAGCGAGGTAGGAACTTTGTTTTTGCGTGAAAACGGCTTTTCAATATTTTGATTATGAGGACATGTAAAATATGATAGAACCTAACGACAAAAGTGATTTTGAAAAATTTCACCACAGAAGTGTGAAGTCCCAAAATATTTTGACATTCAATATTGTTTCAATCCAGTGAACGGCTGTGCCGAAAGTGTTGAATCGTCATAATTGGCCAATAGATCGTCGTTCCACATCAAAGGCTCGATGTCCAATGACCCGAGGAAACCGGAAAATGGAACGAGCTTTGCTTTCACGTTCACGTAGACGACAATTGGTTATCCTCTCATCGAACCGTCGCCCATCCCCAGGACATTTTCCTCCCGCGTTATTTCTTCATTTTCTTTTATTCTTCATTTCATTCTATCGTCATCCTTTTCACAAGCTGTTATTCCGTCAATGTTCACCTTAGTCTTTGTTTCACGCTGCTATCTCGACCTTCTCACAATTCGGCATCTCAATTCAATGCAACAAAATGGTTCATCCCCTCCACTAACAGTACAGAGCGATTGATGGACGTTGGACTGGTTTTCGTTACAGCTGCGACTTCACAGTTGGTCGGTTGGTTGAGTGGCTTGAGAAGGGGTTTGAAGGTAGAGCGAGAAATTCGATTGTAAAGAACATCTAAAACTGAGAATTCTACCTTGAGGGGAGCGAGTCCGTTGTGAATCGCTCTTCCTATCGCTTTTCTGTCTTTCCTGTATATGCTTTTCTTATCTCTCTTTCTCTCACTCGACCAAATTACATTTCACCGTTTTTTTATTATATGTGAAGATGATAAAACATCGATTCTCAATGGAGATACGTGAGACGTTGGAGGATACATATGAGGGATTCCACGGGACTTTCGCCACCCCAAAAAAAAAGAAATCTCAAATTTTATCTAAAAATCAGGTTCAGCGGTGTCTATTGATGGACCAAATTTCAAAATTCTAAAAAAATAGTTGACCGGAATATGCAAATTTTTTCGTTTTTTATCGTTTTTCATTTAATCTGTAATATCTCAGAAACTATTGATCGTATCGAAATCATTAAAAGACGAAAATGTGCATTTTTTTATGGCCAACAAGAAAAAAATATATTCAAAATTAATTGCTTAATTTCAGGTCACATTTTATGGAAAAAACAACAAAATTATTTTTTTTTTTTATGGTTGGACTTCAGATTTTTACATCGGACAAATTGTCTCGGAATCTTTGAGTGATCGCCGAATTTTGAGTATTTTTTTTTTCATGGGATGGCCCAATGCTGTGACGTTACGGCAATTTGAATGTTTCAAATTGCTGTAACACGCTGAACCTGATTTTTAGATAAAATTTGAGATTTTTTTTTTTTTGGGGGGTGGCGAAAGTCCCGTGGAATCCCTCATATATGGGACATTCCAAACAAAATCGGCAGTCGCAAGTGGTTTGAAGCCTCAGCGTATATATAAGACTGGCAAGCTGTTCTGAGTTCGACTACACACGAGGGGTTTACCCTTCGTTGACGTACCGAAATGTACTGTCTCGATACCAAGGGAAAGCAACAACAGATTTCGCTCGATTCCTCTGAAAATTTTCATTAAGATTCTTTCAACGATTTTTCTGTTTAATGGACGGAATCTTTTCACGATTCTCTTAAAAACGCTTTTTAAGATTCTTTCGAAGATTCTTTGAAAGATTCTCAGAACGCTTTCGGATAGAAAGAATCTTGAAAAGAATCCTGGAAAGAATCTTGCTCCGGATCCTATACGTGATTCTTTTCAAGATTCCTTTAAAGATTCTTTCAAGACTTTTTTTAAGATTCTTTAAAAGATTCTTCACAAGATTCTTTTTTTCTACGCGGGCACCTAGTGACATCATACGAAGCACTGGTGGACAATACTCCGCTAGATGGCGAGCGGTCGAAGCGTTTCTCGCAAGTAACTTGAAGCCTGAACGTATATAAGACTGCCAAGGTGTCCTGAGTTCAACTATACACGAGAGGTTTACCCTTCGTTGACGTACCGAAATGTACTGTCTCGACACCAAGGGAAAGCAACAACAGGTTTCGCTCGATTCCTCTGAAAATTTTCATTAAGATTCTTTCAACGATTTTTCTGTTTAATGAACGGAATCTTTTCACGATTCTCTTAAAAACGCTTTTTAAGATTCTTTCGAAGATTCTTTGAAAGATTCTCAGAACGCTTTCGGATAGAAAGAATCTTGAAAAGAATCCTGGAAAGAATCTTGCTCCGGATCCTATACGTGATTCTTTTCAAGATTCCTTTAAAGATTCTTTCAAAGATTCTTTCAAGACTTTTTTTAAGATTCTTTAAAAGATTCTTCACAAGATTCTTTTTTTCTACGCGGGAAGCACTGGTGGACAATACTCCGCTAGATGGCGAGCGGTCGAAGCGTTTCTCGCAAGTAACTTGAAGCCTGAACGTATATAAGACTGCCAAGGTGTCCTGAGTTCAACTATACACGAGGGGTTTACCCTTCGTTGACGTACCGAAATGTACTGTCTTGACACCAAGCGAAAGCAACAACAGATTTCGCTCGATTCCTCTGAAAATTTTCATTAAGATTCTTTCAACGATTTTTCTGTTTAATGGTCGGAATCTTTTCACGATTCTCTTAAAAACGCTTTTTAAGATTCTTTCGAAGATTCTTTGAAAGATTCTCAGAACGCTTTCGGATAGAAAGAATCTTGAAAAGAATCCTGGAAAGAATCTTGCTCCGGATCCTATACGTGATTCTTTTCAAGATTCCTTTAAAGATTCTTTCAAAGATTCTTTCAAGACTTTTTTTAGGATTCTTTAAAAGATACTTCACAAGATTCTTTTTTTCTACGCGGGAAGCACTGGTGGACAATACTCCGCTAGATGGCGAGCGGTCGAAGCGTTTCTCGCAAGTAACTTGAAGCCTGAACGTATATAAGACTGCCAAGGTGTCCTGAGTTCAACTATACACGAGGGGTTTACCCTTCGTTGACGTACCGAAATGTACTGTCTCGACACCAAGGGAAAGCAACAACAGATTTCGCTCGATTCCTCTGAAAATTTTCATTAAGATTCTTTCAACGATTTTTCTGTTTAATGGACGGAATCTTTTCACGATTCTCTTAAAAACGCTTTTTAAGATTCTTTCGAAGATTCTTTGAAAGATTCTCAGAACGCTTTCGGATAGAAAGAATCTTGAAAAGAATCCTGGAAAGAATCTTGCTCCGGATCCTATACGTGATTCTTTTCAAGATTCCTTTAAAGATTCTTTCAAAGATTCTTTCAAGACTTTTTTTAAGATTCTTTAAAAGATTCTTCACAAGATTCTTTTTTTCTACGCGGGAAGCACTGGTGGACAATACTCCGCTAGATGGCGAGCGGTCGAAGCGTTTCTCGCAAGTAACTTGAAGCCTGAACGTATATAAGACTGCCAAGGTGTCCTGAGTTCAACTATACACGAGGGGTTTACCCTTCGTTGACGTACCGAAATGTACTGTCTCGACACCAAGGGAAAGCAACAACAGATTTCGCTCGATTCCTCTGAAAATTTTCATTAAGATTCTTTCAACGATTTTTCTGTTTAATGGACGGAATCTTTTCACGATTCTCTTAAAAACGCTTTTTAAGATTCTTTCGAAGATTCTTTGAAAGATTCTCAGAACGCTTTCGGATAGAAAGAATCTTGAAAAGAATCCTGGGAAGAATCTTGCTCCGGATCCTATACGTGATTCTTTTCAAGATTCCTTTAAAGATTCTTTCAAAGATTCTTTCAAGACTTTTTTTAAGATTCTTTAAAAGATTCTTCACAAGATTCTTTTTTTCTACGCGGGCACCTAGTGACATCATACGAAGCACTGGTGGACAATACTCCGCTAGATGGCGAGCGGTCGAAGCGTTTCTCGCAAGTAACTTGAAGCCTGAACGTATATAAGACTGCCAAGATGTCCTGAATTCAACTATACACGAGGGGTTTACCTTTCGTTGACGTACCGAAATGTATTGTCTCGACACCAAGGGAAAGCAACAACAGATTTCGCTCGATTCCTCTGAAAATTTTCATTAAGTTTCTTTCAACGATTTTTCTGTTTAATGGACGGAATCTTTTCACGATTCTCTTAAAAACGCTTTTTAAGATTTTTTCGAAGATTCTTTGAAAGATTCTCAGAACGCTTTCGGATAGAAAGAATCTTGAAAAGAATCCTGGAAAGAATCTTGCTCCGGATCCTATACGTGATTCTTTTCAAGATTCCTTTAAAGATTCTTTCAAAGATTCTTTCAAGACTTTTTTTAGGATTCTTTAAAAGATTCTTCACAAGATTCTTTTTTTCTACGCGGGTTGTCACAGTAAATTTATAATCTTTTTTAACAGTGCGATTCAATGTTGCCTGGCATAGAGTGGTCCATATTCTTTGATATGATACACCAGCGCAGGTGCAGGTGTAGTGAAGAGACATTGTAGAGGGCTATAGAGTACGCTTTACACGACTTGAGATACAATACGCTATCTGGTATACTGGAGTATGTGCTTCTTCGCGTTCCGCCTATACTCACTGACTTTCCCAGTCCATATCCCTCTCCCTCAAAGAAATATAAGGTCTATTTCAATTTTCGCTGATATTGGCGAGCGATACACGTTGGATGCCTTCAGGCATCGCAGCTATCCCCTATTATACTCTCCCGTGTGCTCCCTCAAACCTTCGTATTCTCAGAGTGTCCGCCTGCGCAGCTACCTGCTATTCAGAATCCACAGTTGAGCGAACTGTGCATTCTCGGCCACGTCTTTCCATCGCCCATTAAGTATTTCAAATTCTCGAGCTTCGGGAATACCTCATTGTTTATTATCTCGATCTTTCAACCTAAATCGCGGCTTTTTTCCTCATCTTCATGCCCGGCTCCTTTATCGGACAGAAAATTATATATCTTATTAAATATTAAATAATTGGTCTTTCCTTTCTCATTGATTAAAAAAAAAAAAATATCGAACGAAAAAAAAAAGTTTAATGAACAAATTGGCTAAACCAAAAAAAAACGTCGACCAATAATCAGTCGCATATTACAGTTGGGAAATTGCGTATCATTATGTTTATGCAATTTCTTTATTAAACTCTTTTTTTCAGTCGGACGCTTTTCAATTTTTATAAAACTAATTTTATTTCATACATTATTGAAAAATAATAGGGTACCAGTGCATCAAATGGTCATCAATTGGCACGAAATATGAAGTGCGTAATTCTTGTCTGCAACGTAAGAACCAAAATTATTATTAATTCACCTATATGTTTATTATCGATGAACTAAAAAAAAAATCCGTGAAATCATACAAATTTTGGCGATTGAATGAAAAAGTAACAATTTGTACAAAATCTTTCTTCAATAGTGAAATAAAAATAGTATAAAATGATTTTTTTGGAAATGTTTTTAGTTCATCGATAATAAAAATGTATCTGAATTGAAATAATTTTGGTAATTATGTTTCTGACAAGAATTACCCACTTCATCTTTTGCGCCAAATCGAGACTCCATTTACCGACAATTAAATGATTAATTTTTTTTTACTTTTCAAAAGCTTGTAAATCTTCATTGTTTCCCTCTCAACAGAAAAAAAATATTACAAATCGTTTTTGTTCGCCCTTTAAACTAGCGCACTACCTTAAGACATCTTCAGCCATTTTAGAGAGCATTGAAGTAATAGAGATATTCATATTAGCGCTATGCCAGCGAAATATATACTTCCGTCTTTATGCCCACTGTAAAATAGATCTACTTGAAATTTAATGCACTTTTACGGGAAGTTTTCAAGCATAAACTAGTATATTAAATTTAATATACAAGTGTAATGTAAAATTAATGTATGGTACAGAACATTCACTAATTTACTTTAATTTTACAGTAAAAGTACTTAAATTTTAATAGTTTGCTTTAATTTTACTGGAAAAGTACATGAATTTTATACCAAAATTGTATATTAAATTTCGATTACGATTTTACGCATAAAAACTTTCAATCTTTTCTAACAGTGCCCTGCAGGCAGCAGGGAATAAAGATGTCTAGCAAATATTACGATGATATCATTGGATACGGAATTATCTATATTTATTTCTCTACAACGAGATTATCCTCATAGCCACAGGCGCACTAAATCCCACTGTATAAATGTGCAGAGATCAGCTTGTTATTTTGTTTATTTGAATAAATTTATTATTGTGCTTTGGTATGCGTTAATATTATTTTAATAGTACAGTAAGAGAGACAAGTTCGAATAGAAGTTCTTACAGAAAAACAAAAACTATTGGAGTGGCCAATATACTATTGAGGTTAAATAGTTACTATAGTTTTTTTATAGTCCTCATTATTAAAAATTAATATTAATTATTTGGTCTCAATAATATTTTGTCGACGCCAATAGTATTTTTTCTATAAGCGAGAAAACCATGTTCCGAATTAGGATGAAATATTAAGGGGATGCTGGAGTAGATTTTATTACCGACTTCGGTCGGTAAGAACAGGCTTTTTCGTAGTTTTGATTATTCTTCGATAAGGGGATGCTGGAGTAGATTTTCTTACCGACTTTGGTCGGTAAAAAGGTTCGGTTTCGTAGTTTACAAACTACGTTGTTAATATATTACAAATATGTTTCAAATTGCACAAGATTATAATATCAACATAGGCGTATCGGCATCCATTCGAATTTTGGATGAAAACGTTTAAAAAATAAAGAAAATCGTAATTTTGTAAACCTATCGAAAACCAATATGGCCGCTCGAACTGTTTACACCACCTATTTCGTCCCATATAAATATTTCTAGACATCACATTCAAAAGATGAGCGTGGACGCCGATTCTATGAAGTTCTTCGCATTTTTTAAGACTGCTGGATTCGCGATAGCACAAAAGAAGCGCACGTAGTTTGTAAATAACGTTTACCCAGTTTGTTCGCGATCAGAATAGGTGAAGAAGAGCGTGAATCAAGTTTCCCCATTAGGACACAGATGGCGCCAACGTAGTCTGTTTACTTTTGGAAAAGCTCCGAGCCTTTGCAACGCGAACGTAATATACACTATATATGGGTTTCGCTTGTGTAGTCCACATTCTGATGGCTTTCGAATATTCAGAAATCATCACAAAATTGACGTCCGGTCTGATTTTAAATATCTAATTTCCAGAAACTATTATATCTAACAGCAAAGGTCTGTTGCCATATCGTGTGCGGCCATATTGAATTTCAGGAGATTCAGTATCTTTTGCCAAAAATAAACAGACTACGTCGGCGCCATCTGTGTCATAATCAGGAAACTTACCGACCAGAATCGACAGAAAAATCGACTCCAGCATCCCCTTAATACGCTACACACATGCTTAAAATTGTACACGTTTGTAATGTCAACATAAACGAGTGGACGTACATTCGAATATTTGGTGAAAACGTACAATAAATGAAAAAAATCGTATATTACTAAACCTCCCGAAATCAAAATGGCCGCCAGGGTTTGACAGCATCGCCTGTTTGGTAAGATATAAAAGATTCTGGAACTCACATACGTTAAATCGAAATGTACGTCCATTCTTTAGCGTTCTCTGAATATTCTACGAGCGTCGAAAAGTCAATTACACAAAAGGAATCCACGCAAAACCCAGACTACGTTCACGTAGTCTGTTCGCGATCAGAGTGGGTCAAGAAGAGCGCGAATGAAGTTTCCCGATTAGAACACAAGTGGCGCTGATGTAGTCTGTTTTCTTTTGGCAAAAGCTCCGCGCCTTTGCAACGCGACCGTAGTATACACTATACATGGATTTGGCTTGTGTATTTGACATTCTGATGGTTTTCGAATATTCAGAAATCATCACAGAATTGACTTCCGGTCTGATTTTACACATCTAATTTCCAGAAACAATTAAATCTTACGGCAAAGATCAGCTGACATATCGTGTGCGGCCATATTGCTTTTCGGGAGATTCAGTATCTTTCGCCAAAAATAAACAGACTACGTCGGCGCCACCTGTGTCCTGATCGAAAAACTTATCGACCAAAGTCGGCAAAAAAATCTACTCCAGCATCCCCTTAAGAAGATACGATGCCATGGTGTTTCGAAAATTCGAGACTTAGAAATACTTCAAAAGATATGAAAAGCGATGTCCGAAACAATGCAACATTCACCTATCAGTGAATGGTGAATAGCTGATAATTGGGTAGGCGGTGTCTGAGTGACTTTGAATCAGAGTCGAAATGTGAAATCAAAAGACTGTTAAATTTGTTTTCATGCGACCATCACCGTTATGGCGTCATAAATTCAATATATTTCTGTGAAACAAAATATAAAAAAAATATTTGATATTGACATAAAAGCGAGCAATATCTCCCGAATGTAACGAAACATGTTATTGCACTATTTTTATAGCTAAACCGTGCACTCCAAAGCTGAAAAGAACATTCGAAATTGTATTGTAAGCTCTATGATGTTGCATGAATGGAAGTCCATATTTTCATCAACCACCGCGTATCGAAATTGGTTTTGACGTATTTGGGTATCCGCGCACGTATTTTATTTACAGACAAGTCCGGCATGAATTCTTGGCGAATAAAGAATGCGAATTAAATTTGTGTTACGTCCATTCGCAAACTACGCTTGAGATACAAATATGCAGAAATTGTTGGTAGTTAAATACATTTGAACATTCTTGCGGTTTAGAGTCTATAATGGGTTGATAATACGTGGATGTGAATGAGAATTACACAAAATTAACGGTTCTGCCAACCAAATATCTGGCTGCTGGAGCTATACTGGAGTTTGTCGGTACAATTGTGTTGCTGTTTAGTTTCAACAGCTGAATACTTGCGCTGTACATCATTCGCTTGCAGGAGCTAAACGGTATAGCTGTCGAAGCTGAACGATCGCTAACTTCCAGCAGCCATGCGATATTTAACTTGCACTTCCAAGTTTTTAGGTTAGGAAGAATGTCTAGCGTCAATCGTATGCATCACCGTTTGTTAATTGAATGCCTTTCATTCAAAACTACTCTCCCAATTCTGTAAGCACATGGCTGTAGTTTTCGTTTCACCTACTCCTCCATCAATGAATACTGTTCGCATTAATCGAAACACTGCATAAAAATAAGTCTGCATAGGCCGATGTCGATCATCATCGCGCGGGAATCTAACGTACGAGTGCATACTAGTGGGTCTCCGAACCGAGAACCAAGAAAACCATTTTTTCTCGATATTTTAAACAATTTTGAGTGTCCTGACATAAAAAAAGTCTGGAAACTCTCCAAAGAGTGAAAACGGGTTAACGATTCGTCACGAAATCGATTCTCGTCTATACCTTATTCCAGATTAGAGATTTCCTCTTTCTTCAATTGACTAGAATTGCATCTCAAGCAAAGATATTGCGTACCGATCGTAGTAGTATAGTGAATAGTGAGGATGGAGAATCACGACATTCGTCAGATGTCAGGTGTAGTCGGACGTGGTGTAAATCAAGTGTGACATAGCCTACCTGAGGTCTCAGCACGGCGGGAGTTCCTTCGCACCGATGCCATGCTGAAAATAGGTACGGGTGAAAGGGGTGGTTATCGAGACTAGCCGAGGGAGGAGATAACGGAAATTGCTTGGGCGTTTAAGCGGAATAATCACTTTGACCGTGATGATGCTTTTGATGTTGGACACGCACACGCACATTGTTACGAGTTCTTCAAAAGCAGTTGAATCTACTGCATTAACTGCGCTCGACAGCGAACTTAATGTCATATGACGCGTTCATTGACGTTAGAACGAACGGACACATCAAGCGAATATAGCGCTGCAATCCAGTGAGCGACGGGATGGCCGAGAGAGCGGCCGTTGATGTTTCAACCAAAGTATGAGAGTGCAGTTCAAAATTTCTACCAACCTAATGCACCTTTCAAAAGTGCAAAAACAACAAGCTGTCTCAATTGGAGATACAACCGAAGCTTTGCATGTCTCCTTCTCTGTGTACCTTCAAAAAAATGCAGGCAGCGGTCAATGTTTTTGCTGAAGATCTTTGCACCAAGTAGATTAGACCAGCTGATAAAAGTTTAAAAAAGAAAAACACGTAAACATTCATGCCCTTACGTAGATGTAGCCCTGGTCCATTCATAGAATTTGCGTCAATGAACGCGTCATTTAAAATAACGCGTGCATTGGCGTTAGAACGAACGGACATATCAAGCGAATATAGCGCTGCAATCCACTGGATGGCCGAGGGACCGGCCGCTGATGTTTCAACCAAAGCATGAGAGTGCAGTTCAAAATTTCTACCAACCTAATGCACTTTCCGAAAGTGCAAAAACAACAAGCTGTTTTAAGTGGAGATACAACCGAAGCTTTGCGTGTCTCCTTCTCTGTGTACCTTCAAAAAAATGCAGTTACCGGTCAATGTTTTTGCTGAATATTTTTGCACCAAGTAGATTAGACCAGCTGATAAAAGTTTAAAAAAGAAAAACACGTAAACATTCATGCCCTTACATAGATGTAGACCTGTTCCATTCATAGAATTTGCGTCAATGAACGCGTCATTTAAAATAACGCGTTCATTGACGTTAGAACGAACGGACATACCAAGCGAATATAGCGCTGCAATCCACTGGATGGCCGAGGGACCGACCGCTGATGTTTCAACCAAAGCATGAGAGTGCAGTTCAAAATTTCTACCAACCTAATGCACCTTTCAAAAGTGCAAAAACAACAAGCTGTCTCAATTGGAGATACAACCGAAGCTTTGCGTGTCTCCTTCTCTGTGTACCTTCAAAAAAATGCAGTCACCGGTCAATGTTTTGGCTGAAGATGTTTTCCCCAAGTAGATTAGAGCAGCTGGTAAAAGTTTAAAAAAGAAAAGCACGTAAACATTCATGCCCTTACGTAGATGTAGCCCTGGTCCATTCGTAGAATTTGCGTCAATGAACGCGTCATTTAAAATAACGCGTGCATTGGCGTTAGAACGAACGGACATATCAAGCGAATATAGCGCTGCAATCCACTGGATGGCCGAGGGACCGACCGCTGATGTTTCAACCAAAGCATGAGAGTGCAATTCAAAATTTCTACCAACCTAATGCACCTTTCAAAAGTGCAAAAACAACAAGCTGTCTCAATTGGAGATACAACCGAAGCTTTGCGTGTCTCCTTCTCTGTGTACCTTCAAAAAAATGCAGTCACCGGTCAATGTTTTTGCTGAAGATCTTTGCACCAAGTAGATTAGACCAGCTGGTAAAAGTTTGAAAAAGAAAAACACGTAAACATTCATGCCCTTACATAGTTGTAGCCCTGTTCCATTCATAGAATTTGCGCCAATGAACGCGTCATTTGAAATAACGCGTTCATTGACGTTAGAACGAACGGACATATCAAGCGAATATAGCGCTGCAATCCACTGGAAGGCCGAGGGACCGGCCGCTGATGTTTCAACCAAAGCATGAGAGTGCAGTTCAAAATTTCTACCAACCTCATGCAACTTTCAAAAGTGCAAAAACAACAAGCTGTCTGAATTCGAGATACAACCGAAGCTTTCCGTGTCTCCTTCTGTGTGTACCTTCAAAAAAATGCAGTCACCGGTCAATGTTTTTGCTGAAGATCTTTGCACCAAGTAGATTAGACCAGCTGGTAAAAGTTTGAAAAAGAAAAACACGTAAACATTCATGCCCTTACATAGATGTAGCCCTGTTCCATTCATAGAATTTGCGGGGGGTTGAATCGTCCCGATATATCAGCTGTAGAACTCCTTACTATGCTTCGGTGAATCCACGAGCGGTGCAATTGCCGTTTGAGAAGACATTCAGGCCTACACCCGAAACACTACCGTCGTTAATACGAGCTCCAGCTTCTGTTCATCCGTGGGGTATTGTAGTTGCCGTGTGGTGCGGTGCCGAGGGAGAGGGTACCAGAATTTCGGAGATACAGTAAACCCCCAAGGAAAACTCATGAGAGGAAGTGAGAAGAGGATTGTGCAAGTAGCGAGGGAGTGGGAGTGGCCACGCGGTGCGAAACGTTGTGGAGGGGAGCCTCAGGGGTGCTGTGCTGCTGTCGGTGATCCCGTGGGAAGGAGATACGGTGAGTGAGAGTCGAACAGAAGCGCGAGTGCGGCAGAGAAAGCTCGGCTTGGACTATTCCTGCTGCTGCTACCGCTGCCGCTGCTACTACTAGCGCTGTGCCGGTTCTATAGCTGCTGCGAGTGGCGGTGCTTCACTCGCTGACTCGCTGCTACCGTTACACTACTCTCCCGCTGCTGGTGCTGCTACTACGACTGCCAGAGAGCGAGAGAGGCGCGCTAGTCACGTCGGGCACCAGCGCGCGAGGGAGGGAACAACCGCCGTCACCCCACCGCGAAGGGTCGTAGTGGAGAGCAGCGAGAAGAGGACGAGGAGGACGCGCAAGTGGAGAAGGACGAGGAAGAGGAGGAGGAGGCCAAGCAGCAGAGGAGAGTGAACCGCGAGAGCATGAGAGGGTAGCGATTGTGCTACAGTCGCACCGCGACACCCCCACGAGCGGAACCACGCGCGCGAAAATACAACCGGACGAACATAGCTCGTGCTCTCACGCTTGCTGACGAACGGTGCAACCCTCTCTTCTTTTATCGCTTTAAAGAGGCCATAGTCGCGAATACACTCGATACGTTGTATGTTTCCGAAGTAACCGAGAACATAAGATAGCCGGTGATCCCCTCCGCATTGTTGTTACAAACGAGTCTGTATCCTATCGCGACATTTACATGATATGGTGATACGGTTCATGCCGGATGTTAATGCCTTGAGATTATCCTCAAACGGGACACTCGTGTTTACGTTCGCGATCACGATAGGAGTGTCGAAAGTAAAACCGCCAAATCCTGGAATCAACGGTCTTAAGACACAACACATCACCATCTACGGGCGATTTATCGCACTGCTACGGTTATACCTACATCATTCAATTGAGACAATTAAGCACTGATTGGGTAAGAGATTTTCTTAAATGTTCAGTGAGTTATGTTCTACCCCTTTTTTTTAAGATTCAAAAGTGTCTACTGTTGTTTGATTTCGTTATAAATGCGTATTAGATATTTTAGAAATTATATCCCATTGGTTGTCGTGAAAATAGTTGTTCCATGTGATATCCAGCATACGCCAAATGATTTTTAGTGATTTTTCATCGGTGATAAAAGGCTTCTCGATTCGTTTCACGTTTCTCCCTTTTCATTGCCTATCGGGTAACATCACTTCCTATCCCTCTTATTTCCACGTCCTTCGAACTGACGATGCACACCAGAAGTCGATTTCACTCTGAAGTGGTCCTGGACGAATGCCAACGATTACCAGACCACTGCCCCTCGGCCAACCTCCCCACACCGAACTCCCGGGACTCGTGTACCCGGAAACCTGTTGAAGACGTACGCCACCCTTCTTCGGTGCTTCGACAACTTCGCCCTGCCATCTCCTCGAATTCTTCCTGTGTCTCTGAACATCGTGGTCGTTACCCTTCATCCAAACCTTCGATTCCGGGATAATCATCTTAAAAACTTCTTACATGGTTCTTTAAAAGTAAATTCTGCGTCCGCCGCTACAAAATCGGGGAAATTTGTTTGGAAGACGATTTTCTCAAGAACAAATTTTTCACATTACTCCACGTTCTATTTTATGTCCGAGTAGTGCGTGCGGGAATGTCATGCCTGTTTTTCTGCAAAGCTGCAAATCCTATCATAGTATAAACTCCAGTTTGAACGGACAATCTTTTCAGAATGATGACAGATATCGCTAGATTTGCTATCCAAACATTTGACATAGCATCGGCACCGATTTGTACCGAATTGTCTACATCAATCAATGTGAATAGCGCATCAACGAAGCAAACTTCCCATTCTTTCGTCTAATACCTGTCCCGACTTCTTGCGATAATATCCGTAAGGGTTCTTACCCGAAGCGATGTATCAAGTAGACCTTCGGCAAACTTCTTTGTCGCGGTAAAACCCGATTACACATTATAGATAGAAGGAAGTGAAGAAGCCACAAGCAGCTCTCTATGACACCGGAAGTTACCCTAACTTCCGACCTCTATACGTTACACCTCCTTTACGCTTGCATGAAGCGCAGTTTTGTAGTTCCCCGTCATCTCAGACAACGCTTGCTGCCGTTTATCTTTAAACTTTCCTCGGATATGAAGCTCGTAGCGTGTACACGAGTTTTTCACGACTCTTTGTGCTGGATTGTGAACAACTGTAGATCCATTATGATAGAATGTGCAATAAGAGTGTGTAGTTTCTGTCTTTGGAGTTGTCTGTTTAGTTTCTGCGGCTTGAAAACGTCATCAAGCATTGCAATAAGCGTCAAAATGAAACGTGGTACTGTACGATTTAAGCTAAGCACGCGGACAATATCGATAATAACATACCAGCTCATTTATCGCTTAGGTATTTCTTGTTGACGTGATATGTTTGATTAGATTTTTTGTTCTTTGATTAGGGGACGCCGTCTTGTTTTCTCTTAGCTAAGCTCTCTTCTGCAGAGACCGGTATTCTTTAGAGCAGGCTGCCATTGCATTGCCTGCTGCTTCTGACAGCCATTAACCTTCTGACACGTACACGAAGCAATAATCGTCTCTTGTCGTCGCCGCCGCCGCCGCTAGGGCTATATATACCCCGATGGAAAAAGTTTCTCTCGGAGCACGCGAACGTGGCCATTGTGAGCGTGGTACCCGGCCGTGGGTTCCACTCTTTTCCTCCCTTCATCCTCTTCGTCCACAAACCCCAACACCCACCTCCTGAACTGTGTAAATTCCACCGCCGAAGGGCCATTAATATTTTCCGCTTAAGCGCATTAAAGAGAACAGCTTTTTTCTATCCTTCGGACCTGCCCATAAAAGCGAAACGGGGACAACGCGTATGGATCTTGGAAAATACATGTTTCCAGACTGATTGACACGTATTTAGGGTAAATTAAGGGTTGGCACTGATCACGCAACATTTGTTCTTACCATCAATCGTTACTGTCTTAAATCTTCAGAATAATGATTGCCTTAAATCGTTAATTAGCAATTACTCGAAGACACTTGTGATTTTAATCCTACGTCATATATAAATCAATCGTCGGTGTGTATTGGAAGTCCGATGCAACGGAAAGACGTCTTGGAATAGGTCAGGCAGCGTATCGACATATCCATTCCGTTCAACTGAATCGAAAAATAAATAAAACAATATTCATTGATTGATTACCAGCGAGTGGCGTTCAAAGTGCGTCAACCGATTCGCTACCACTACGAACGCCAATAGCGCCATCGTTCCACCCCCTTCAACATCACCACATCAGCGTTATACCATTGTTCTTCCCCTCACTCGATATCCGTTAACTCTCACTGCTTTATATTTCGATCGCTCTCTGCCTTGTGTACCAGTGACCAGGAGGCTTCAAGCCCCGCTGAACTTTACTCGTTCCTTTAAATTGCTCAGTGATGGATTTCTGTATTGACCGCTCGATTTTCGACGCGGCTTTCACTATCCACTCATATTCCACATCTCACCTCACCACCGTACCTTATACCTTCTCGCATCGATTGTTCTCCACTGGTGAATCGAGACTTTTTTTTTATTGCTTATGCTGCTGCTGCTGCTGCTGCAACGATTCAAGTGTGCACTAGTGTGTAGTCATGGCGCAGCCACTACAAAAATCCTTTCTTTGATTGTCTTTGATCCGTCATAAAATGCATAGCTATTTGCATCTCGTGATCCGAATACCTGTATAAAGTATTGTGCGAATGAAAGTTTCGATCGATTATTATACGATCAATTATTATACGATTATCTCTTTTCACATTGAATCAGAAATGACGTTACGAAGCGAATTAGACGATGAATATTCTCGATAATTGATTAAATGCTGATTCGCTTGAGGATATTGAGGGACCTGAAAAATTATGAAATCTGAATTGAGTTCAAATTCCACATTTGAAAAATGTTCATTTTATTAAAGAATCATTTGACAAGAACAAGAAAATAAATTATCTCCATCAGTGATATTTTTTCTAACGCACTACATTGATGGAGATTTTTTTTTTTTAGATTGTTCTCCACTGTTGTATCGAGACTTTTTTAAAATTGCTTATGCTGCTGCTGCTGCAAAGATTCAAGTGTGTACCAGTGTGTAGTCATGGCGTAGCCATTACAAAAATCCTTTCTTTGATTGTCTTTGATCCGTCATAAAATGCATAGCTATTTGCATCTCGTGATCCGAATACCTGTATAAAGTATTGTGCGAATGAAAGTTTCGAACGATTATTATACGATCAATTATTATACGATTATCTCTTTTCACATTGAATCGGAAATGACGTTACGAAGCGAATTAGACGATGGGTAATATGTGCTTGATGAATATTCTCGATAATTGATCAAATGCTGATTCGCTTGAGGATACTGAGGCACCTGAAAAATTATTAAATTTGAATTGTGTTAAAATTACACATTTGAAAAATGCTAATTTTATTGAAGAATCATTTGACAAGAACAAGAAAATAAATTATCTCCATCAGTGATATTTTTTTCTAACGCACTACATTGATGGAGATTTTTGGTGTGTAGTCATGGCGTAGCCATTACAAAAATCCTTTCTTTGATTGTCTTTGATCCGTCATAAAATGCATAGCTATTTGCATCTCGTGATCCGAATACCTGTATAAAGTATTGTGCGAATGAAAGTTTCGATCGATTATTATACGATTACCTCTTTTAACATTGAATCGGAAATGACGTTACGAAGCGAATTAGACGATGGGTCATTTAATGGGTAATATGGGTTTGATGAATATTTTTGATAATTGATCAAATGCTGATTCGCTTGAGGATACTGAGGCACCTGAAAAATTATTAAATTTGAATTGTGTTAAAATTACACATTTGAAAAATGCTAATTTTATTAAAGAATCATTTGACAAGCACAAGAAAATAAATTAACTCCATCAGTGATATTTTTTCTAACGCACTACATTGATGGAGATTTTTTTTTTTGGATTGTTCTCCACTGGTGAATCGAGACTTTTTTTTAAATTGCTTATGCTGCTGCTGCTGCAACGATTCTAGTGTGTGCCAGTGTGTAGTCATGGCGAAGCCATTACAAAAATCCTTTCTTTGATTGTCTTTGATCCGTCATAAAATGTATGGCTTTTTGCATCTCGTGATCCGAATACCTGTATAAAGTATTGTGCGAATGAACGTTTCGATCGATTATTATACGATTACCTCTTTTCACATTGAATCAGAAATGACATTACGAAGCGAATTAGACGATGGGTCATTGAATGGGTAATATGTGCTTGATGAATATTCTCGATAATTGATCAAATTGAGTGTTCAAGGAGCCTTGTAGCGGTGGATCTCCTCATTTCTCATTGGTAGGCGGCATATTGTGAAAGTCCGAAGTTCTCAGTCTGAGCCATTTCTAGTACATTCCGGAGTCCCGCAGGGGTCCCATCTGGGTCCGTTGCTCTTCAATATTTTTATAAATGACATCAGGCACTGCTTCAAGCACTCGAGATTCCTGCTGTATGCAGATGATCTGAAGGTTTTTAAGACTATTCACAGTCCGGACGATGCGTTTTTATTACAGAGTGATCTTGATAGACTGGTTGGCTGGTGCACGGCTAATCGCTTAGTTCTTAGCGTCCCAAAGTGCCTAGTTATTTCCTTCTTTCGTATCACTTGTCCTTATGTATATCCTTACAGTTTGGGTGAGGCAGTGCATGTTCGTCATACTTTAATCAAGGATCTTGGTGTTTACCTGACCTCTTCGCTTTCGTTTGGTCACCATGTTTCATACATTTGTGGACGGGCGATGCGTGCTTTAGGGTTCATTAGGCGTTAGGTTTACGTTAGGGTTACGTTAGGATACGTTAGGTTTCCGAATTATGAGGGCACATAAAGTATTGTATTGTGCATTAGTTCGCCCTATTTTGGAGTATGCGTCTGTCGTGTGGGCTCCCTCTTATATGGTACATGTCAATGCTATCGAGCGTGTGCAGCGAAAATTTGTACGCTTCTTATTGTATAAGTTTAGGGTAACGGATAGAGCGGTCAGTGACTATATGAGAGTGGAATTACAAATGTGTACACTAACTGTGCGTAGACTGAAGGCTGAGTTAGTTTTGTTATATAAGATAATACAAGGGATGGTTATTTGCCCTGAGCTCCTCAGTTCCGTCACTGTCTCTGTCCCGATGCGTAATGTCCGTAACCATGCCATTTTTTATATAAATTATCATCGTACCAATTATGGTTACAACGTAATTTTTTACAACGAGCCATTAACGCGAATCTTTCGGAATGGTAATGCTGCCTTACCTTTCGTCGATTTTTTTATCTCCCCACTTTCGGTTTTCATGAATTCTTTGAATCAGTATATTACGCTTAGTGACCCCTCATAGTAATTCTTAAGTTTGTGAATCTGTCCTTTATGCAATAATGTGTTTTTCTTTTTTTTCCTCTTTTATTTTTTTGCGTTATTATATGTAACAATATTTAATGTGCCATTTTTGTCATGGTTTTCAAGGGACTTGTCCCATTCACTGTAAAATAAATAAATAAAATAAAAATAAATGCTGATTCGCTTGAGGATACTGAGGGGCCTGAAAAATTATTAAATCTGAATTGTGTTAAAATTACACATTTGAAAAATACTAATTTCATTAAAGAATCATTTGACAAGCACAAGAAAATAAATTATCTCCATCAGTGATATTTTTTCTAATGCATTGCATTGATGGAGATTTTTTTTCTTTAGTGCACAATGACGAACAACATCGACTTTACAAGGTCTCATTTTATATTTATACGAATACTTTGTTCGGTTCGAGTATAGGAATTTCCATTCGGAGTTCCAGCGCAAAAGATATATTCACTTGTGTACAACATTTCTCTTCTTCCAGTAACTTTTTTACCGACATTCCTTGCATCTTCCGCGAAACAACTTTAAATGGAGATTTCTGCACTCGGACCGGAAAGATTCTTCTTACATTAGAATGAGACCTTGTAAAGTCAATTTTATCCGTCTGTGCAATCTGAATTCTACAAGTTGAAAATGGAGAAAATATTTCCACCGATAATATCGCCTGCATAAGAAATGTTCCACTTTTTCGTTTAATATTTCATTGTTTTTCTGATTGTCAAGTCCGCAAGTCGTTTTTATATCAAGTGACAAAATATTATATACTAGGCATTCCATATCAACTCGACCAACGATCGACTTCCCAAATATGGTTCGCGATTTTTTATGTTATTCTTCCACATAAAAAATGCATATATAATTTTTTTCAGAAAAAAAAGTTTTATGAATATTTAAACCTAAACAAAAAACGCCACTTTTTGAAATTCTGAAATAAAAAAAAATACGATAAACAACAACATTTTTTATCCACAATCCAAAGTGGGGAAATAATTTCTTATATATTTCTTTATTTTGGACTTTTTACTTTATGATGTTTTCTTTATAAGTCCATCTACACAAAATCTTTAAATTTTTTTTAAATTTCGATGAAAGGATTGTTATGAAAATTACCAATAGTTACCAATGCGAGTGTTTCTATGATAATATTAAGTTGGCCATAGTTGTAATACACAAGATTATGCTAGAGTTTCACCATCGGCAAGAACTTGTGATGGATGAAAATTAGGTACAACTTAGTAAAAAAAAGGATACAGATTGTCAATACTACTGAATAAATAAATAATAAAATTTTGATCACACGGTTGAAGTTCCGATGAATGCTCTATTTTTTCTTGGCTTCGTGTGTCACGATTCCGCTCGAGATTTTCGCCAATGAATATGCTTAAACAAGAACAGCTTACAACCTGTTGATAAACGGGGCATAATAATTTCTTTATGCGCCTTAGGTGCTTTCGCTGATCCTCGGCTCTTCCTCATCTCTGCAGTCTCACGGTACTAAAAAACTTGGCTCGCTATGTACGTAAATCGCGTATCACGCCACACCGGCGTTTTCTCTGCTTCGGGAGAATCTTAAGCTCCTTTAGAAATCACGGATCATCTTCGAGCTATCAACTCTACATTGTTAGAAAAGACTGGAATTTTTTATGCGTAAACTCGTAATCGAAATTTAATAAACAATTGTGGTGTAAAATTCATGTACTTTTTCAGTAAAATTAAAGCGAATTATTAAAATTCAAGTACTTTTACTGCAAAATTCAAGTAAATTATTGAATGTGCTGTACCACCTTAATTTTACATTACACTTGTATATTAAATTTAATATACTAGTTTGTGCATAAAAACTTCCCGGAAAAATACATTAAATATCAAGTAAATTTTTTTACAATGTACACCGAGAGAAAAGATTTTATTGGTGCCAATGAAATGGGTGGATTAAGTTTTTTTTCATTGATTTCAAATAGTGCATTTGAATTCCAAAGAGAACATTTCATTGCCTGTAAATAAAGATTTACTTAGTGAGCATATAATAAAGAAACAGTTTCATTGTTTTAAAGAGACGTTTTCATTGATTCAAAGAAACATTTTCATTGATCTTTCTCTCGCACCTAACCTCACTTTTTTGTTTTCCGGTTCTCCCGAACGAACCGCTTCAAGTTTCGAGGAGCCAGAAGCTTAGCCTATTTTTGCCATATTTTCTTACATACTCACAAAATTTGAGCTTTATCTGCCGCGTACTTCAGGAAAAAATGGGTTTCGAAATTTTGAGCTGGTAAGAAGAAGGTTACATTGAATCAGAGACGACATCTTTGAAATCAATGAAAAAGGTTCATTGGTTTAAAGAAATGTTTCTTCGAATCAATGTCACTACTTTTCATTGAGTTTGAGATCATTCAAAGAAAAGATAGTATTGAAATTCAAGTGTTTCATTTCATTGGCAAAGATTTCCGTGAATCAATGAAACTTTTTCTCTCGGTGTATATATCATTCGTGGCATGAGCTTCTCTCTATTTAAAGCTTATCGTTACGCTGGTTATGCTATTTCAAATTACACTTTATGCAATAAACTATTTTCTCAATTATTTGGAACGAAATAAAAATATACCGGTTTTTTAGCATTTGAAAATGTTATTTGAAAAATTGCCCTTTTTTCTACTTTCCAGCGCAATCTATAATACCAACACTTTTTTTTTGTATTTTAAGGTCGAATAAAAAGCTACAAAGCAGAATCTTGCTTCGTTGCTATTATCGATTTTTCAGCGATTAATTTCCATACTTGGAAATTTTGTAATTTGTTACGATATAGATTTTCGCTGTTATTTTTTTTTTTCATTTGTCTGTAAAGATCAATTGAATTTTTTCTTCAATATTGATTTGATGCACTAGAATGATTTCTCTCTGGAAGCCGACAATAGGGTTCAAAGTTTTTCAGGTGAAATTACGCGAGCGTTGAAAAGCAGTTGAAAGGTTTGCCACGAGCGTGTAGTGCGAGATTACGTATATAGGTAGGCAATGCTTTATTGCAAAAAGTCTAAAGCGCAGCAGATGTTCCGAGTTCTTGTCGTGTCGCAGCCGCCGCCGCCGCCGCCGCCGCTACCGTGGCCAACGTGGCCAACGTGGCCAACGTGGTTATGCCTCGTCTGCAACCTCGGGCTCGGGTATCCGCTATGAATTTCATTTGAAATGGGAATACGATGATATTCTCGCTTCAGTCAACGTCACCGGTCGAAGATATGAATTATACTGGATGTGCAATTCGATATGCTTTAACAGCTAGAAAGAGGAAAATTTACAGAAAAAAACACACACACATACATACAAACCTGATATAAGGGTAATTTTAAAAAATTCATTAGCCACATGACAAATTACGATATGCCCAATTTCACATAATAAACATGTCAATGACAAGATGTACAGTGTGATAATTGATTCTTAAGGGGATGCTGGAGTAGATTTTATTACCGACTTTGGTCGGTAAAAACAGGCTTTTTCGTAGTTTTGATTATTCTTCGTTAATACGCTACACACATGCTTTAAATTGTACACAATTGTAATATCAACATAAACGAGTGGACGTACATTCGAATATTTGGTGAAAACGTACAATAAATGAAAAAAATCGTATATTACTAAACCTCCCGAAATCAAAATGGCCGCTAGGGTTTGACAGCATCGCCTGTTTGGTAAGATATAAAAGATTCTGGAACTCACATACGTTAAATCGAAATGTACGTCCATTCTTTAGCGTTCTCTGAATATTCTATGAGCGTCGAAAAGTCAATTACACAAAAGGAATCCACGCAAAACCCAGACTACGTTTACGTAGTCTGTTCGCGATCAGAGTGGGTCAAGAAGAGCGCGAATGAAGTTTCCCGATTAGAACACAAGTGGCGCCGATGTAGTCTGTTTTCTTTTGGCAAAAGCTCCGAGCCTTTGCAACGCGACCGTAGTATACACTATACATGGATTTGGCTTGTGTATTTGACATTTTGATGGTTTCCGAATATTCAGAAATCATCACAGAATTGACGTCCGGTCTGATTTTACACATCTAATTTCCAGAAACAATTAAATCTTGCGGCAAAGCTCAGCTGACATATCGTGTGCGGCCATATTGCTTTTCGGAAGATTCAGTATCTTCTGCCAAAAGTAAACAGATTACGTCGGCGCCACCTGTGTCCTGATCGAAAAACTTACCGACCAAAGTCGGCAAAAAAATCTACTCCAGCATCCCCTTAAGGGTTATGTCCATGTTCCCCCATGGAAAATATGTATATCATTTTTATACCAAATATATTTGTGCTGAAAAATTGTATATGTCGGATATATTGGAAAATATATGCAAACGAAAAATATATCTGAGGTATATCCAAAATATATAAAAAATGTATTATGCACCGAAATGTTCATTTTCCATGGGGTTTATATCACTTTTTGCCACAACTAAAATTGCCACAGGCAAGTAGATACAGCGTTCATTAAATGGAAATTTATTTCAAATAGATTCATAACTGAATGATTATGTGTTATTATGTCTATTTAATACTCATTATTAATATTTTAATAACGCTTCAATTATCAATTAAGTATACACTGTCAAAAAAATTTACTAGAAAATAACAGTATCGGAGTGGAAATTTTTATTCGCAACCTGTACCACAAATTTCTTGCCAATCTGTATTATATATTTAAAATAACAGTACTGGAAAAGATTTGAGAAATTTGTAAATTTACTATTACAAAATATTAGAAATTTACGTTCTGTAATTTTTTTTGCATGTCGTTTGTAAATTTCGTGCACATATTTATAATAAAATCAAAAGCTACCTAAAATGAAAATAATGTTTTTGTATTTCTGAAATTGCAACCGTGGTTAACTGAAAATTTATTATCCACATTCAATATTTTTGTTTCTAAGATGCATGAAAATTATCATCTTGAAAAATTCCATAATGATGAACTTTTAATTTTTATACAGATATAAAAGTCCTGTATGTGATTTTACAAATTGGTGAACTAATATTAAGAACTTGACTGAAATTTTACAATTTTAATTATGTAATAACTAAATTGCTACAAAAGTTTTGAAATTTTCAAAAAAAAATATTTGAAAATTTAATCTTCACGTACATAAATTGTTAATTTTACAGTGAATGTTATACTAATCATTATTTCACACACCAGTTTTGTAAATTTCATATTGTCACAGTAAATTGATAATTTTTTCTAACAGTGTATATTTTTTACAATGGACCACCTGTTTGGTTATATATATATTTTTCAAATTGATTATACAAAATTTCGAAGAATTTTATGATACAGTACAATTTAATTAGGGAAAGGGATTTGGTCGTTAAAGGATTAACCATTTGATGCACACATTTTTATTTTTAAAAAGTTACTTTTATTTAAAATCGAGAAAGAAAACGTTGAAATATTTAAAAAATGATAATAATCTAGGTGGGATGTTAAACATCCCGCTGTGCATCAAAGGGTTAAAGAATAATTTATCTAAGTTACTTACAATTTTTGCATGCACTGTTAAAAAAATTTACCAGAAAATTACAGTACCAGAGTGTAAGTTGTTATTCACAACCTGTACCACAAATTTTTTGTCAATCTGTATTAGATATTTAAAATAACAATACTGAAAAATATTTGAGAAATTTTGTAAATTTACTGTTATAAAATACTAGGAATTTGCATTCTGTATTTTTTTACTTCGCATTTCGTTTGTAAATTTCGTACACATGCTTATTCGAAAATCAAAAGCTACCTATAATGAAAACAATGATTCTGAATTTCTGAAATTACAGTTGTGGTTGACTGAAAATTTATTACCCGCATTCAATATTTTTGTTCCCAAGACGCATGAACATTAATGTCTTGAAAAATTCCATGATGATGAACTACTAATTTTTATACAGATATAAAAGTCCTGTATATGAATATACAAATTATTTTACTAACATCAAGAACTCAACTAAAATTTTACAAATTTCGTCATGTAATAACTAGATTACTATAGAAGTTTTGTAATTTTCATGTAAAATATTTGAAAATTTAATCTTCACCTACATAAATTTACTCTACTAAAGTAAATTTTACAGTGAATGTTATACTAATCATTACTTCACACACCAGTTTTGTAAATTTCATATTACTTGTCACAGTAAACTTACAATCTTTTTTAACAGTGTGAATATTGAATTTTAAGTTCAAATGCATAATAATAAATGCCCGTCTCTGAAAAACGGTACCAATTAGCTTTACCCCTCGGAAACTTCGTGCGAGTACATTTAATCAAATGTAAGCCATAATTCTAAGCAACATTACCCATTCATTGAATTGTTATTATAGCTAAATTGATTCTCTGAAAACTTTTCATCTTTTACCTACTTCAAGCTCCAATAACTCTTGAAATATTTTCTTACTTGTGCGCGATGAAAGTAAATCGATCATATCCTTTCGCTAATTTGAAATAGCGACCTAACTTATCGAATCAGAGATGAAAATTCATTTTATCAACATTTTTTTGCATCATTCATCTTTTTAGAAATACGATTTTCTGAAAATTAAAATGATTGCTATTTGCTTTTATCGTCAATTTTTACAGAAGGTCATCGGCAGTCTGAATAGCTAAAAATTATAATATGAATTGACAATTTGCGAACAAGAGGTGAAAAAGTGAACGTTTTGGACATGACAATTGTACGACTCGGAGTTGACCTCCTTTTCGACATAATCGTTAAATCTTGTTCACGCTTTTATGAAGACAAAGTAGATAGGACGCAGTTTTTTATTGCCAACTCGTTTATTAGTTTTGTAGCGAAACATTAAATTACGTTTGAGCGTGATCTTGAAATGTGGTAACAAGAGAATTATGCTGCATTGACCTTACTTAATACTGACCCAATTCGCATCTAAGTGGGCGTCACGGGAGACTCGTTAGTCGTTTATAGCTCAAGATCGACGAAGAAACACCATCTTTGTTACTCTTTTCTTCATCATACGAAACATTAATGGCGGATAAAAAAATTTATTAGCAAATATAATTTTTTTTTTCTTTCTTTTTTTTTAATTCGCAAGAAATAGTCGCAGGAATAAATGAGACCAAATCAAGAATCGCGATAGCGACGTGACGCCAAGTTAAAAAAGAAATTGTATAATTATCCATCATGTAATCCCCTAAAATTGAACATCGCGGAATTCTAAGCATCGGTCCATGTCAACTTTTCGTGAATAAACAATTTAGAGCTCATTTAGAAGTACGTTTATGTAGTTCAAGTTCACGACAGAAAATTATGCTTCGCGGAAAGAAATGTTTGGTTGTGGCAACTACGTTTTCGATTTGCTGTACACAATGTCTAAAAAATTAATTGCCTCAACCATATCGAATAGTAACCTCAACTATTCACGATTAGTTCTCGTGAGATTAGTTAGGTTAACTAATCCAATCATTGGAACTACCATTCGAATCGTCGGTATTACCATTCGAATCATCGGTATTACCATTCGAATCGTTGGTATTACCATTTGAGTTGTAAGGGAAATAGAGTAATCGATTGGTTGTGTCAACTTGTTTCTTGGTTATGGCAACTAATCTTTTTTCAAGTCAAGTTTCTAGTGTACTGTAAAAATCCGTCAATCGCGCAGGAAACAAAACGGAAATTTCGCACTTTAAGAGGGAATAAAAACTTGCAACGCGTAACATCATGAGCGATCTTCCACGTATTCATTATAAATACACAGATATTATTTAAAAAGATTGTCGCGTAATAGTCACTGTCAAGTTCATGGAGCCTACAGGTAAGGAGTACGAACTCCTATGGAAATCGCGGTTGAGAATCGTTCGCCAAACCGTGGAAAATTCTTTTGGCGGGAACCGAAGTGAAGTGAGCGACAAATTGGCGGGAACCGAAGTGAAGTAAGCGACAAGTTGGCGGAGACCGAAGTGAAATGGTCATGTTGTTGAACGCAGCCCTGCGGTTTTTGACGATGACGCGTTGTTCCCGCTCAATAACGCCCATTTTGCGAGTAACCTGTATCAGAGATTGTTGTAATTGCGTCGTGCGTCAATTTTTGTTAATTTCCCGCCATTCATATCATCGCCAATATGGCGTCACTTTGGGGTGCGTTCGCTTCATTTTTATCGGGGGCTAACTCCATCTCGGTTCCCATTGATATTCAGTGGTGCTCAGTCCGCTAAAATTTTACACAGTTTCGCGAACGTCTTTTCAGCCTGAGTTCGTACTCCTTACCTCTAGGCTCAATGGTCAAGTTTCTAGTGTATTGTAAAAACCCTTTAATCAGGCACGAAACAAAACGGAAATTCCGCACTTTGAGAGGGAATAAAAACTTGTAACGCGTAACATCATGAACGATCTTCCACGTATTCATTATAAATACACAGATATTATTTAAAAAGATTGTCGCATAATAGTCACTGTCAAGTTCATGGAGCCTAGAGGTAAGGAGTACGAACTCCTATGGAAATCGCGGTTGAGAATCGTTCGCCAAACCGTGGAAAATTCTTTTGGCGGGAACCGAAGTGAAGTGAGTGACAAATTGGCGGGAACCGAAGTGAAGTAAGCGACAAGTTGGCGGAGACCGAAGTGAAATGGTCATGTTGTTGAACGCAGCCCTGCGGTTTTTGACGACGACGCGTTGTTCCCGCTCAATAACGCCCATTTTGCGAGTAACCTGTATCAGAGATTGTTGTAATTGCGTCGTGCGTCAATTTTTGTTAATTTTCCGCCATTCATATCATCGCCAATATGGCGTCACTTTGGGGTGCGTTCGCTTCATTTTTATCGGGGGCTAACTTCATCTCGGTTCCCGTTGATATTCAGTGGTGCTCAGTCCGCTAAAATTTTACACAGTTTCGCGAACGTCTTTTCAGCCTGAGTTCGTACTCCTTACCTCTAGGCTCCATGCCGTGGAAAATTCTTTTGGCGGGAACCGAAGTGAAGTGAGCGACAAATTGGCGGGAACCGAAGTGAAGTAAGCGACAAGTTGGCGGAGACCGAAGTGAAATGGTCATGTTGTTGAACGCAGCCCTGCGGTTTTTGACGACGACGCGTTGTTCTCGCTCAATAACGCCCATTTTGCGAGTAACCTGTATCAGAGATTGTTGTAATTGCGTCGTGCGTCAATTTTTGTTAATTTTCCGCCATTCATATCATCGCCAATATGGCGTCACTTTGGGGTGCGTTCGCTTCATTTTTATCGGGGGCTAACTTCATCTCGGTTCCCGTTGATATTCAGTGGTGCTCAGTCCGCTAAAATTTTACACAGTTTCGCGAACGTCTTTTCAGCCTGAGTTCGTACTCCTTACCTCTAGGCTCCATGCCGTGGAAAATTCTTTTGGCGGGAACCGAAGTGAAGTGAGCGACAAATTGGCGGGAACCGAAGTGAAGTAAGCGACAAGTTGGCGGAGACTGAAGTGAAATGGTCATGTTGTTGAACGCAGCCCTGCGGTTTTTGACGACGACGCGTTGTTCCCGCTCAATAACGCCCATTTTGCGAGTAACCTGTATCAGAGATTGTTGTAATTGCGTCGTGCGTCAATTTTGTTAATTTTCCACCATTCATATCATCGCCAATATGGCGTCACTTTGGGGTGCGTTCGCTTCATTTTTGTCGGGGACTAACTTCATCTCGGTTCCCATTGATATTCAGTGGTGCTCAGTCCGCTAAAATTTTACACAGTTTCGCGAACGTCTTTTCAGCCTGAGTTCGTACTCCTTACCGCTAAGCTCCATGGTCAAGTTTCTAGTGTATTGTAAAAACCCTTTAATCAGGCACGAAACAAAACGGATATTCCGCACTTTGAGAGGGAATAAAAACTTGCAACGCGTAACACCATGAACGATCTTCCATGTATTCATTATAAATACATTTATGTATTACAAAAAAAGACTGTCGCGCAGGGAGAATATATTTTACGAGCACTTGACCCATTATCGACGATGATCGTTGAATATACTTTCTTTTTGTTTTTTTTTTTTTTCATTATTTTCTTCATTTTTATTCATGCTCTATTTTCTCTGCTGCGATCGGCTTATTTCTTTCTCCATATTCGTTCTATTCCACAGGTCTTCTGGCTTTCAGCAATGAAGCTTTGTGCGAAGGAAAAAAAATAACGAATGTTTTACAGGCTGTGCTTGCTGCGCTTTATCGAGAAGCCTTCTTTCCCTTTTTCTAGCAGGAACAGTTACCAGTAAGGACAATGATAAAGAAAGCTCTTACCTTTCGGAATATCGGCCGCTACCAAATACTTAACGGTGGAACGCGCACTGCAACGGTGTTGAGTATTGTGCTGGCCCACGGACTCTTCTACTTGCTGTTGGTTCTTCACTCCATTGGGAAATCTGAGGAAATGGAGTATGTGTGTGTGTGTGTGTGTAGTTGTACGCTATCTCATACTCTTCTCTTCTTCCTCTAACTCTTGAACCAACTTTATTCTCTCAAGCTGATAAATCTTAATGAGACTTCTCTCGACTCGGTTCGAGAAAAGCAGACTCGGACGAATGATTCGGTGATTAACAGTAACTCACTGCAATCTGCTACAACTACAGTCATATTACTTTTCCTATCAACAGTGTAAAGAGATAAATTGCACTGATAAACATCCGATTATCGCCCGTTATTTCGATCTCCTGATAGAAATAAAACGGCGTATACTAGTGGATTCTTTTGATCTGGACAATCGTTGATCAATTTTAATTTTGCTTTCTCATCCCCGTAGAAAAAAAGAATCTGGCCGAGAATCACGGTTGCGCGCCGAATCGAGATTCTTTTAAAATCTATCTGAGAATCTATCTGAGAATCTTGCCGAGATTCTAGAGAATCTATCTGAGGATCTATCTGAGAATCTCGCCGAGATTCTAAAGAATCTATCTAAGAATCACGCCGAGATTCTAGAGAATCTCGGTCATCTTCTTAGCGAGATTCGTTAGTGGGTAGCTGAAAATAAAAAGAATCTCCATCAGAATCTCGCCGAAAATAAAAAGAATCTTTATCAAAATCCCACCTATATTCTAGAGAATTTCGACCAGCTTCTTACTGAGATTCTTTAGTGGGTAGCTGGAAATAAAAAGAATCTCTCTCAGAATCTCGCTAAGAAGCTGGCCAAGATTCTCTAGAATTTCGGCGAGATTCTGATAGAGATTCTTTTTATTTCCAGCTACTCATTAAAGAATCTCTATCAGTATCTCGTTGAGATTCTAGAGAATCTCGGCGAGATTCTGATAGACATTCTTTTTATTTTTGGCGGACCCCTAAAGAATCTCGGTAAAAAGCTGGCCGAGATTCTGATGGAGATTCTTTTTATTTTCAGCTACCCACTAAAAAATCTCGGTAAGAAGCTGGTCGAGATTCTCAGATAGATTTTAAAAGAATCTCGGTTCGGCGCGCAACCGTGATTCTCGCCGAGATTCTCGCTGAGATTTTTAAGAATTTCGCTGAGATTTTTAAGAATCTCGCTGAGATTTTTAAGAATCTCGCTGAAATTTTTAAGAATCTCGCTGAGAATCTCGGCGGGAATCTTCTTGAGAATCTCGGCCAGATTCTTTTTTTCTCCGCGGGATAGAGGAAGTTTTGGTTTCGTAAAAATTTTTTTCGAGATTTTCATGTCAAGACACTCAGAATGGCCCAAAAAACGTCGAGAAAAATAGTTTAGAAAAAATGTCCGGATGTATGTATGTGTGTGTGTGTGGCACCCTTGCAAAATTCAAACCACTGTATCTCGAAAACAGCTTTAACAATCAAGCTGAAATTTGGCACGCTGGTAGAGGAGCAATGCCCCCTCCTATGTATACATTTTCGAGAAAATTGAAAAAACAATTCAGATTTTATAAGCCTTTCCATTTTTCGAAAAATGTCCGTATGTTCTCTAGCTTCCACAATTTTTCAGCTAATGAGCTAAATAGTCCTGGACAAATAGAGAAATAAAAAATGAAGTTCGGTATTGAATTTGAGCGAAATCCATAAAGCGGTTTAGATTTTATAAAATTTTGAATTTTCGAAAAAATTTTGTTTTTGTTCGTATTCAAGTTAAGTTCGACCAAACCTGTTCAAATCTTTTGCAAGGTAAAATTAACATCCGGTTGTAGTAGATATCGAATTTGGTGAAGATTGGTAAAGTGGTTCAGATTTTATAAGACATTAAATTTTTCAAAAAATCTCTGTATGTTTTCTAGCTGCCACAATTTTTTAGATAATGAGCTTAAATAATTTTTGACTAATAAAGCAATGAAAAATGTCGATCGGTATTGAATTTAAGCAAAATACATAAAGCGGTTTAGATTTTATAGAATTTTGAATTTATACAAATTTTTGTTTTCGTACTTTTTTAATTTGTATTTAAAATAAGGATGCAAAGTGGAACTTTGCACATTGCTTCGTCAATAATTTTCAACTTTCGCAAAGCTTCCTCTATGAGGAAGCCAAAAATAACATAAAAAAACTTCCTCATAGAGGCGGCGTTGCCAAAGATGAAAATTAATGGAGAAGCAATGTGCAAAGTTCTACTTTCCACCCTTTTTTTTTTCTTCGTATACGCGACTATTCGCGTGCTTTGAATCTAGCCATCACTGTCTCAGACCTGAGATGTGCTGTTAAAATAGTATATTGTGCCCCAAGGGCGGAAAGTTGATCATTCCCGGCGAGTGTGTCGGGTTATGCCTGAGGTGGGTAAAAAGGGTCAAAAGCCCTCAAAAAATATTTTCTTATTTTTTGCTATGACTATAAAATAGAGATGTTCCTTCTGGGAATTATAGTTTATAATTAGATTATCGCTGGACTAACAATATTTTTTAAAAATGACTATATTTTTCTCTCAGTCGATGCATCGACTGAACCGCCAATGATAGAAAGTCGAGAAATTGCGGTATATCTTGTCAGGATTGATTTGTTATAAAAACTGACAGCGCTTCATGGGTACGGATGTTTATCTGGATGAAGGAAAGCTTGATAAAAAAAATCGAGTTAAATAGAAATGTGAGGTGATTGCACCGGTGGGTATTATGAAATAAAAAGTCAAACGAAAAACGCCGAGGGGGATATTTGTGCAGTGAGCAACGATAAATTCGCCGGATACGAGGTATTTTCCACTGAAATCTATGACAATAAATATACAAGGCTGCACACTGCAGCCAGCGGCGCGTCCTACGCAGAGACCCAGAGAGCAGAAGTGCGTGAGCGAGTGGGCGACGTGGATTTCGCGCATGCGTTTTTTTAATATACATAACCCTTAATTCAGTGCCTTGTCCCGCGTACTCATAGGGTTGACACAATAAAAACTGACTAACTATTGTATATTACAGGGTAGAGTCACCAGTAAATGACCAGTTAAGCAGAGAACGATTTGTTTATCATGGGTTTCTATAAAATTTAATATTTCCACACAGTCTGCAACAATTTTAATGGTTGACCAGAATGTCGAATTATGTGATGCGATAAAAAAAATATCACATTTTTATCGAAAAGTATATAAAACAAATACTAAAAACCAAAAAGTCAAAAACACCAGGGAATGAACGGGTGAATCTATCCTACACTTTTAGTCGAAAAGAGGCTTCCGTAATAAAATAATCACAGTAGATAGCTAAAAAAATAGATGATTTAAAAATCTAATGTTCAGCCAAGACGGCAGAATTTTTCATGAACTCTCAAGAAGCTGTTGATCATTCATTGATGACTAGTCAATTACTGGTGCATTTACCCAAGGCAGCGCCTGTGTATTGTTAATATTAATTTTTTCACACACCTGCACGTAAAGTTCGTACTTTCCTCCCCGGTGAGAGGGGCCATTCGCTATTTTGACCCCATCTTATTAAAATGCAGTCAAAATAGCGAATGGCTAAAATAGCGAATTTCATAATGATGGCCATTCTATATTTAGACGTTCCTTATGTAATATTTTACTATTTTTATGATTTTTCAAAAAAGTTTTTTTATGAATAATACAAAAAAAATAATATATAATTTATGAATGAGCATTTATTGATTTAAAATTTTTATTTTAAATTGAATAATCGATAAATTTAATAATCCCGAGCTTGTAATTTTACGATCATAGTCGCTTCTATTGTTAAAAATTCACGGATGTAAATTATAAATAACGAAACAAAGAAAACACAAATGCAGCTTGATATTTTAATGGTTAACATTCCAAATATATTGATAATTATGTTATTCAAAAGAATAGTTTGATCAACTAAAAGTATAAACTTTCATTCACAGACATAGACATATAATAATAATCAAAAAATATTAGTTTTATCAATTTAAATATCAATAGAAATATTTCAATTAAAAATAATAATTTTATCATTACAGTGTCATTTTACATATTAATATGAACGGTTCACATCACAATAATAATAATTTCAGTCATACATGTAGACATAATAATAATAATAATTCGCAAATACTAGTTTTTGTCAATTTAAATACAGGGTCATTTTAAATATAAATACAAATGTTTCGGTTCACGATATTAATTTTATCGTTACAGATATAAAGTATAAATATTTTTCACTTATCTCTCTTATAAATATATTCACGATGAGATGACCGGCCGGCACATAAGATGAAACAATTTATAACCACCTGGTTAATAATATCGAAATGTGTAAGAAAACTTTGTCGTTGAGCACGTCTGCTCACACTGACGGCTGAGAGATAAGAGAGCGAAATTATATTTCTAATGAGGTATTTGGTTAGCGGTCTTGAAATCCTCATACTAACCAAATAACCTAATTACGCTCAGAACTTAGGCTACTCGCTTGAGAGCTGGCTTTAAACTTTTCAAACTTTTCAATCATTACACTTATTTTAAAATTCGCTATTTTAGCCATTCGCTATTTTGGTCATGCGATATTTTGACCTCCACCCCTATAAAGGCACATGTTAGATTTCCCTGGTGGGCCCCGTAATTAGTTAGGGAAGACTAGCCGGGCCCAGGATACAGCCTTGATTAAATTTCTGAGCATCGTCTTATCGAGGTTGAGTCACCGAAAAATCCTGGACATAATCCTGGTCGCTCTGGTCAGCGAAGACGAACCCTTAAAGGTCAATAGGTTTTAGGTTGAACCCGGACAGAAAATGAGTAGGGTAGAAGTACCGGTTGTGGCCACTTTAAGAATTTTCCCATTTTCAAGTACTTGTGATTGGAACCAAATATCATAAAACTGTTTTGGACCTATACTTTTCATATCTGAGAAGAATATAATTTCAGATTTCTAGCATTAAAATCTTCATATGTGTCGAGAAAACACTGCAAAATAGAAAAAAGTAGGAGCATAGCCATTTTACCAGTTCTGGCCACCTATGCACCGGTTTTGGCCATGCTTAAAATTAGAATAACTCAATATTCATTGCACTTGAAACATTTTTTAAGGTATGTGTAATAAATCAAAATCGTATTCTTATCAAAAGCATCCAATTCCTCTACACGAAAATGTCTTTAAAGCACAGATGCAATCTGTGAACCTAACTAACCTTTTTTGACATTCGTCTCCTTCGTTTTGCACTTTTTCGTAGCAGCTTTCTTTGTCACAAATAGTCATACATTATATTAATGTTTTACTCTTTACACTTTTATTTTTATTTTTACCAGAGTTCTTTCCGAAAGTAGATTTTCGCATTGCATAATGATGGGAATCTTCAACATGAAAGGTGTTCCACCGCATTACCTTCTTTTTTACTATACATTTCTAAGGATACATTTTTCTTAGCGTTTTTTGGTTTTTTTGTTTCTTCTTTACGAATTTATGAATTGATTGTGTAATAATTAACGAAAAATTAATGATTATATTATCATGGCCATATCCGGGGCAACATGCTTATTCCATGTACCAGTTGTGGCCATCGTATTTTTTATAAATGTATAGCTTTATTTCAAACTTTTAGTACATCAACATTTGCAGTGATGACTCTTAAGATTGATATGTGCAAAGCTGCATGCAATTCGCCAACTATATAATCCGAATATGTATCTAGAGCTTTCGTCAAAATCTTGTCGAATTCCGTAAGGAGTTGAGAATTTGATGAATCAGCTGATGATACTTTAATTACTGATACAGTAGGGGAGACTGGGGAGGTTTGACCATGCCGGAGGCTTGACCATCTGCCGATAAAGAAGCAAGGAAATCGTTTTAAATCAAAACTATCAGTGCTAGAGGATCGTAGTCTTATCTGCGCTAAACGCCGTGCCCGGTAACGTTAGGAACGCGATAACAAGGTTATAATTCTCAAATATTGGATCGAGCAAAAAAGCTTATAGTTTCCGCGTACGATCTCTAAGGATATAAGTGAGTTAAATCAACATATATTTCATGCCCCATCCATTGTATTTATGTAATTATTAGTGACCGAAGCAATGGTATATAAATTAAATCGAAAAACGTCTATTTTTTTCTAAAATAAATTCAAGTTTACGGAAAGACGTTGACGGGAGATGTGACCCATTAATTAGAAGGAGGTTTGACCATCTCATTATTTTAAAAAAAACTTCATACTTTCAGAATGCCCTTCGCGTGGAAGTCCAAGGGCAAAGCAAGGAAAAAAGTAGCTCCTGAAGTGATGAAATCCGCGGTAAAACGCGTTTTGGAACATGGAAAAAGTGTAAACAAAAGCGCGAAATATTTTGAAATTGATAGAAAAAAATCCCGATAATAATTGACGGCAAAGTTGTCTTCGTTTCTTCAGTTCATCAATAAACTTTACTGCAAATTATGATTTATCATTTTTTCGCGACTTATTTTCGATATAATTTTGGGTTGGTCAAACCTCCCATAGCGTGGGTCAAACCTCCCCTATGTGGGGAGGTTTGACCGAAGTGACACGTCTCCACAAAAGCACGAATATTGTCAAATTGAGACGAGATAAAAATATGCAATAAATTGTGTATACTCTGCACACTATAACTGTGAAGGCATATCTATTTCGAAGATTAATAATTCCGTTATCACATGAAGGCAGCCGTTAGAAAAAAAAGTGGTCAAACCTCCCCAGTCTCCCCTACTTTTTGTAATGGAGACGAACGGACGTCAAAATGACGATAAAAGTTTCCAAAATACACAACGTTATGAAAAATTATGATTAAATACAGGTACTGAATTAAAATAGCCACGAAAAACGTATTTAAGTGTGGGGGTGGCCACAACCGGTACTTTCTACCCTATCAAAAGTTAAAGAATTATTTTCAAGATTTCGCAAAGCTTTTCTTATGCGAAAGGCAGAATTGAACGACATAGTACCTCATAGAACTAGTTTTATGGAATTCGGACAATAATGCTAAATTTAATACACAATATTGTGCTTATCAGCGGTTTTCCCCGTATCGATTAATTGGAAAATTCCATCAAAAGGAAAATAATAGTCCATCACTTCGATTTTCGTGGTAGGTTTTTTTTTTCCGTTTATTGTTTAAAACGTAAAGTCGATAGATTTTCCAATCAATGCCTAAGGACATTATTATTCAAAAGTAAATATAATATTATTTGTGAAACAAACGAAGACAAAGTTAGGTCTAAAATCATCGGATGTTTGTCACTCTGGTTCTCATCGAAACACCGCGTTATCACAGGAAATAAAAAGAAAATAAAAAATAAAGTGAATAGTGAAAATGAAACCATTCATAGCTGTGTGTAAGTGAGAGCATAAAGTAACAAATAGTTCCGTGACAAATATTTCCGGCCTTAGCACACTGTTTCGTTTTTCCCCCCACTTGTCCCTATACCGAGAGTATTACTCTTTCGTCAACTGCTGTTTGTGTCGCAGGCGTAAACTGCTTCAATGCTGGGGAACGTAGCTTCGCGAGAGCGTACGATGGGTGGCGTACCAGGCCAGAAAGTTCAGAACAACGAAGCGATGGCTTTTAACGCGAGCGACCAGTCTCGACTAAAAATGCTTTCACGCTCGTACGACGCGCCACTTTCCACGGAGTTCGACACAGGTTTGTTTCGGACCGAACACACCCATTCCAACGGCCGAAGAGAGTGGACTTCCGACCCTCTCTGTCCGCTATTCTATTTTTTTTCTTTTTTTTTTTTTTGTTCCATTCCATCTTTCTCTTTTTTTCTCCTATCTTTTTTTCCCCCGTTTGTTTTACCCGTAACTCAGCCCGTTTTCTCGCTCCGAGCTATCCACCAGCCAGGACTGGGTTTTCAAGCGCGAGGACACATTTTAAGCCGTGATTGAAAATACAGGACCACGGATTTCCGACGAAATGCCTTCGCGTTCTCCAAGATTGAACATAGTTGACACTAGCCACGTTTAATATTTCAATGAAAGCTATGAAAAAGGTTCAAAGATGTGTAGCGATCCATTTTTGCTTCCTCATAGAGGAAGCTTTGTTTTCATGAAACATTTTTTTTTCGAGATTTTCATGTCAGTACACTCAGAATGAAAGTTCGTACTTTCCTCCTCGGTGAGAGGGGCCATTCGCTATTTTGACCCCATCTTATTAAAATGCAGTCAAAATAGCGAATGGCTAAAATAGCGAATTTCATAATGATGGCCATTCTATATTTAGACGTTCCTTATGTAATATTTTACTATTTTTATGATTTTTCAAAAAAGTTTGTTTAGGAATAATATTTAAAAAAAAGGATGCAAAGTAGAACCTTGCACATTGCTTCCTCATTATTTTTCGCTTCTTACAAAGCTACCTCTATGAGGAAGTATGTTATTCAATTTTTGGCTTCCTCATAGAGGAAGCTTTGTAAAACGCGAAAAATAATGATGAAGCAATGTGCAAGGTTCTACTTTGCACCCTTGTTTTAATTAGATAAATATACATGTTGTGGATTCGCTTTTTCTATTTCGTTATTGGATTATTTCGTGATTATTAGAGCGTTTCCGAAGTGAATGTGATAATGTATATTTTTAAAAATAATTCAACATTCCATAAAATCAAAAATTTCATACCGTTCGTCACTAAATTATACATATATAATGGCTGAATATTGTTTCATTTATATACAAAATTTGAGCTCGCTATCTTAAGTTTTGCAAAAGTTACAATAGAGCGATAATGTCAATTTTTTGAAAAATTCAAAACATCATAAAATTTTTACGGCTCAACCGATCTTAACCAAATTCAATAGCGATCACCGGCATATGAAAGCTCAAATTCATACCAATTTTTAGATCAATATCTCGAAAATTGAAAGAGTTATCGCGTAAACAGACATTTTTCAAAAAATTAAAAAACGCGTAATAATTTAACGATGAAGTGGATTTTAACAAAAATTTGTATGAACGATGAGGCTTGATCCCTCTATCTATGGTCCAAATTTCAGCTTGATATCTCAAGGCATCGAGTTATAAAGGTTTACATTTTTCGATTATGTAACACACACACACACACACACACACACACACACACACACACACACACACACATACAGACATTTTTTCTAAATCACTTTTCTCGATGTTTTGGACCATTCTGAGAGTACTGACATGAAAATCTCGAAAAAAAAAATTTTCACGATAACAAAGCTTCCTCTATGAGGAAGCAAAAATAATATATAATTTATGAATGAGCATGAGAATGGGCCAAAACGTCGAGAAAAGTGATTTAGAAAAAATGTCTGTATGTGTGTGTGTGTGTGTGTGCGTGTGTGTGTGTGTGTGTGTGTGTGTTACACGATCGAAAAATGTAAATCTTTATAACTCGGGAATGCCTTGAGATATCAAGCTGAAATTTGGACCATAGATAGAGGGATCAATCCTCATCGTTCATACAGATTTTTGTTAAAATCCACTTCATCGTTAAATTATTACGCGTTTTTTTAATTTTTTGAAAAATGTCTGTTTACGCGATAACTCTTTCAATTTTCGAGATATTGATCTTAAAATTGGTATGAATGTGAGCTTTCATACGCCGGTGATCGCTATTGAATTTGGTTAAGATCGGTTGAACCGTAAAAATTTTATGATGTTTTGAATTTTTCAAAAAATTGATATTATCGCTGTATTGTAACTTTTGCAAAACTTAAGATAGCGAGCTCAAATTTTGTATATAAATGAAACAATATTCAGCCATTATATACGTATAATTTAGTGACGAACGGTATGAAATTTTTGATTTTATGGAATGTTGAATTATTTTTAAAAATATACATTATCACATTCACTTTCGGAAACGCTCTAATAATCACGAAATAACGCAATAACGAAATAGAAAAAGCGAATCCACAACATGTATATTTATCTAATTAAAATAAGGATGCAAAGTAGAACCTTGCACATTGCTTCCTCATTATTTTTCGCGATTTACAAAGCTTCCTCTATGAGGAAGCCAAAAATTGAATAACATACTTCCTCATAGAGGTAGCTTTGTAAAACGCGAAAAATAATGAGGAAGCAATGTGCAAGGTTCTACTTTGCATCCTTATTTCAAATAAAAGTTGGATTTCAATAAACGGGGACAGTTTTAAAGTTATGTAAATATAATAAACTTTGCGACAACGGGGACAACTTTAAAGGTATGTAAATGTAATAAATCTTTTTAGTGACTTTAAAGTCAGTAATGTAGGCACTAAAAATATTTATTTTAAATAGTTATGATATGAAAAGTTTCAAGGAAATAAGTTTGTTCACGAGTTTTTGAAATTATTTTTTTTGTCAGCAATGGTTTTGATGTTTTTTTTCGTATACAGGTGATTTTGTATAGGATTTACTTACTTTATATTTTTTATTTTGATAATAGATCGAAGAAGCGCAAATCTTGTATATGAGGCGTTCTATATCAGATTGACGATCGGAAAAAAGAATTTGGAAATTTTTCTAAAAATCATATTCTATAAAATTGTTTTTGCCTAACAGAATTTAAAAAAAATTAAGTAGGTGCCAATATCCGACGTTTTTCACCTTAAACATATACACTTTTGTCATTCATCTTTTCAAGCTTAAAAATGTTGGATATTCGCACCGACTTAATTTTTTTTCGAATTCTATTTGACAAAAATGATTTTTTTGTCGAAATTGTTTCATAGGATTCGAATTTGAGCAAAAGAGACAGCCATTTTTATTCTTTAAACGAAATTTACATGACTGTCACTTTTGTTCTAATTTCTGGCTCATAATAGTATATTACGCCACTAGGGAGGGAAAGTAGACTATGTTGAACCGCGTGTAAGATTACCACCCGAGCCGAAGGCGAGCGTGGTAAGATTACCACTCCCCAGTGGAGTATACTATTTTTCACCATATTTGCAGTGGAGTATACTATTTTTCACCATATCTGCAGCGGAAAGTTCGAATTACGTAAAGCCCGTAGGGCGGGAAGTCGAACTTTCCGCGCAGGTATGGTGAAAAAAGATTTGCTAGGCCAGAAAAATTACTTGTTAGGCCAGTAAATACATTTTCTAGGCCAACAAATAAAGTTTGCTATCACTATGCTAGCAAACGATTTTTCTCCGTGCGGAAAGAAAAAAGTTTGATGATATAATTTTTGGAAAATAACGAAAGGGCAAACTTTGGCTTGGAATATTTTGGATTTGATATGTGATATGTTCGTTCGTCACCTTTCCACGAAACGCTTGCATGACCTATAACTTCCGATATTAATAAATTATCCGGTGCTAGTCTAGCGGCGTATCAACGCGTTCATTAATCACCGTGAATATGAGATGCACCGTATAACGGTTGATGCAGCCGGGCTATACTCTTCTCTACCACCTATCGTATAGTATACTGCTTCTCTACAGTTCTATAGTCTATATTTTCGGCGCGTAATCCGCTGCAGCGTTGTGCGCCGCCCAATGTACCAGGATGCGATCACGTCAGTGAATGCAGCGGCAAGTGCAACGCGGTACATCGGTGCTGGTGCGATGATGATGTTGCTGACGATGGTGGTGGTGGTGGTGGTGGTGGTGCTTGCTGCCAGTGACTCCCCCGTTTATACGTACATACCGAGGCTTGAATACCGCCGTGCTCACAGAGTCAAATGCGATCGTCAAAATACGACGCGGATATAATCCGTTGCGCAAAACCTGCTCCGTTCGCCGCAGTGCCATCGCCAGGAGCTTAGCGACAACGAGACAGTGGCTAGAGAATTAAGGGTGCTCTATTATCGGGATTTTACGATAATACTACTTGACACCCGTAGCTCAAATTTAAATACTATAATTTTCAGCCTGATTCAACAGTCAAGTCAGAATTTTACTATTAAGCGTCGTTTATGATCTACCATTGGCTTCCACCCGTGCAGAAATATAGTTGGGGCTCCAACTTGGCCCTTTCTAGTTTGCCCCAGTTCTATTAGGGGCCCTACTAGGCTAGTCACGCTTGAAGTACGGGGCCTTTAGAGGCTCAATATGGGCGACCCTTGTGAGGGTTCCACATTTAAGCCTGATTGGGCCCCGAAGTTTGTCGTGGCCGCCTCTGTTGAGCCTAGTAGGGTTCTAGAGTAGATTCCCTATTGTGGATGCCACGTTTATACCTAAAAAGACCCCGTATTTAATCGCGGCTGCTCGAACTAATTTCTGCACAGGCATTGAAATGCCAATAATGAATTTTAACAGGGAGGGGTTCATTTGTAGAAAGAAAAATAAGGAAAATGAGAGCCAATTCGCATTTATTTAGACATGGCGTATAAAGTCAACACTGTATCTAACCTATTTCTAACCATTGCTAACCATTGTGTCAATCAATAAAACGCAACCCATTCCTCAGTTCGCTTTGAAAGCCCGTATGGAGAAATTTGATCCTTAAGAGGAAGTGATACACCGGCAGGAATTTCTTCGCCCAATGTTAAACGCCTATAGGGCTGTCTCTCTCGCACCTTACTCCATTTTCCGGTTATCCGGTACTCCCGACTAAACGGCTTTCAGTTTTGGAAAGCCAAAAGCTTAGCACAATTGTACCATCCTTCCATGTATTCTCTCAAAATGTAAGCCCAATCTGTGTAGTTATTTGAGAGAAAACAGTTTTTGAAATGTTGAAAGTGGTGGGGGAAAGTATTACTGCCTGTTAAGGGGATGCTGGAGTAGATTTTATTACCGACTTTGGTCGGTAAGAACAGGCTTTTTCGTAGTTTTGATTATTCTTCGTTAATACGCTACACACATGCATCAAATTGTACACGATTGTAATATCAACATAAACGAGTGGACGTACATTCGAATATTTGGTGAAAACGTACAACAAATGAAAAAAATCGTATATTACTAAACCTCCCGAAATCAAAATGGCCGCCAGGGTTTGACAGCATCGCCTGTTTGGTAAGATATAAAAGATTCTGGAACTCGCATACATTAAATCGAAATGTACGTCCATTCTTTAGCGTTCTCTGAATATTCTACGAGCGTCGAAAAGTCAATTACACAAAAGGAATCCACGCAAAACCCAGACTACGTTCACGTAGTCTGTTCGCGATCAGAGTGGGTCAAGAAGAGCGCGAATGAAGTTTCCCGATTAGAACACAAGTGGCGCCGATGTAGTCTGTTTTCTTTTGGCAAAAGCTCCGAGCCTTTGCAACGCGACCGTAGTATACACTATACATGGATTTGGCTTGTGTATTTGACATTCTGATGGTTTTCGAATATTCAGAAATCATCACAGAACTGACGTCCGGTCTGATTTTACACATCTAATTTCCAGAAACAATTAAATCTTACGGCAAATGTCAGCTGATATATCGTGTGCGGCCATATTGCTTTTCGGGAGATTCAGTATCTTTTGCCAAAAGTAAATAGACTACGTCGGCGCCACCTGTGTCCTGATCGAAAAACTTACCGACCAAAGTCGGCAAAAAAATCTACTCCAGCATCCCCTCAAGGAGGGAGGGAGTCACAACCAATCCATTGGACGTCACAAACAAATGATTGGGTGTGACATCCAATGGATTGATTATGACACCCCATAGTTGGTTCTCCCAACCAATTTTATCGGTTGAAGCGTATTTAACCATTGCACTTGGTTAGGGCAACCAATTATTTCTTTCCGTGCATGAGTTAAAAAATAGTACATTGTGCAACTAGTGCCGAAAATTGGCGATTCTGACGAGTGCGAGAGTTGCCGCCCGAGTGAAGCGAGGGTGGCAATCGCACGAGTTGCAATCGCCAATTCCGGCACTAGTTGCACACCGTGCTTTTTTTAACGAAAGAATAGAAACGATCACTTTCCGAGACTGTAGAGTATGAGCGGAAAGGGTCCCTAACCTCAACACGCCGTTAGAAAATGTGCCGGGCGCGTTAGGAAATGTTGCGGCAGCGTTTAGAAAAACAAATATGCGTGTAGAAAAAGAAGAATGTAGCTGATGTGCGCATGCGTAGGACATTTCCTAACGGAACGGCCCACGTTCCGCCACGCTCTACAGTTGAGGAAAGCGGGAGTTTCTATTCATCAGTTAAAAAAAAGAATTTTTAGTGCTACCAGCGGCAGCGGTGGCAATGTAACAACGTGGCACATATGGTTGATATGTTTTTTATGCGACACACTTAGAAGAATTTCCATGAAAGTACCTATACGGGCCCCAGAATCCTTTCTCTACTGCACTTGGTAATCTTTGTCTAACGTTAGCATTTACAGGATCCCATGAGGCTGAGTATTGGCGTCCCTAGTACGGCTGCCACGAGAGTGTCCATAAATGGTTTTGTCGACGCGTTTTTGGGCCAAGTAGGGATCAAGATTGAATTCCCCGGAGAACGCTCGGAAATTATGTTGCGGAGGCTTTTGTTGGGCCAAGTAGGGCCCAAAATAGGATTCCTATTTCCGGACAAGCCTATAATAGGCCCGTACTTAGTCGCGTACGCGCGTACAAATTTCCGCACGAATATGCTGTGACCGGGAAGAATGCCAGTCACGTAATTATTTCATCGATGGAAAGAAAACTTTACTCAACTTCGGGTCGACTATTTCCACGTATCCGAGTAGTCGAAGAGTTTCTAAAGTGAAAAAGGAATATTCCGGTGACGGGTAGTGGGGAACAATCTTAGTATCTTCGTGGAAGAGAAATCAGAGGAAAAGTCTTAGGATAGAGATAGGGGTGGTCGGGGCGTAGGGAAAAGGGCGACGTCGATTCGCGATTCTAGACAAGTTTCGAGTTTATCGCTCGGCATGCAGCTCTCTCTCTCTCTCTCTCTCTTTCTATGCAGCACCTCGGCTCACACGAAATTCTCAAGTTCCATGCGCAGACACAGATGCGCGTCATTGCGTCAACAGCGCTACCACCAGCGATAGAAAAGACAAAAGGGCTCAGACTCCGCGTGAAGAGACCTTAGTGCCTAATAATCAGGAGTAATTATTCGTTCAAGTATCTTGATACAAGAACAGTCGTCTTCCGAGAGCTCGATGAATCTCGCATATACGTATATCCATATAACACATTCATCGGGTACCAGTACGCTCGAAAGTTTCACCAAGTCCTTCTCGAGCTCGAGAGCCGGTGGGGTCCAACGAATACTGTAAGTGGCGACTGAGCGACTCCTCGAAACAAAGCCGCCATGCACCCCACCACCAGCACCACCAGCGCCCCCACCCCCTCTCAGCAATGGCACTCGATTCTCCAACCCTTATTGTCATATTGCCGATGCTGCTGCATACAGCCAAATTTAGGGTCAAATTAAATCATTGAAAGCCTCAAAATGAATATTCAGCAGTTTTCGGCCGAAAGACCAAATACATGAAACTTGCAAACGGTGCAACAGTATCTAGTGACGCAGCTCGAGACGAGATTGTCTCGAATCTCGCACGTTTTTTCTTGCGTTTGTCATTTGTTTGAAGTTCTCGTCTTGAGCTTGCGGTATGAAAAAAAATCATAGTCTCGCTCGATTTTGCTTAAAATAACAAGCAAGATCGAGCGGGATCTTGAAACTTATGACAGATAAAGTCTCAACAAAATAGAGGCTATGTTATGGTTCTGAATGCGAAAGTATCGCACGATACGATAGGATATGATCCGTTAGGCTCTGCCACCGATCACCAAAATGAAATTGTGTGCCTAACAGCGTCCCGAAATGTCGACATGGAAGTATAGTAGGCTTCCAAGGGCTTTAGACGTCGATTGTCTGGTGTAAAAGGACTATACCGAGCGAAAAAGTTTTGTTGAATCACGGAAATCTTCGCCAATGAAATTAAATACGTATCAGAACGACGTCCTGATACGTCGTCTCCATAGATTTCAAGGTTCAGGTCGAATTTGATTACGACAACTACGTGAAAATGGATCTGAGTCTCGAATTACACGAGGACTACGGATGTCTTCGGATTGTTTTGAAATTCTGGATATCATCGTAGACTACCTACGCATGGAATCGTCCTTGAAAACTGACTTAGACCTCAAAAGGTGTCCTGTACATGATGAGGTCTACCTAAAAACCGATCTAAATGTCTATCATTAAGAAACCGTCATCCTGAAACCTCGGAACGTTAGCGTAGTTCTACGAAGTGAAAAAACACTCTTTAATACTCAACAAAAAACGTGACCTGCACCTTTAATGCAGCGGTGGATGTACTCAAATGATTTAATAATTTCATTGATTCAAGGCTACAATAACAGCACCAGATATTTGAAATAAATAATTTCACAATTTACTCTATTCTTCTGAGCATTATCCATTTTCTGAAATATTAATATCATCGGAAATAATTTAAAAATAGTTAATAAAGAAATAAAGAAAAACAATATCCGGCTGTCAAGACGAGATTTCGAGCGAAATTCAAGACGAGAATGAGAGAAAAATCTTGCTATGTCGATAATCTCGAATTGACATGAGAATCGAGCTGTCAAATTCCGAGACTGAGTCTTGATCTCGACTTTTTCTTGTTCGTCTCGCTCGTTCGCATCACTAACAGTATCACAAGAGAAAAATCTTCTGGTTCGATAAGTTGAGCTGCGAATAAATAATTCATGTTTAAAATTTCTTTATTTTGCTATCACATGGAGGAAGTTTTATTCGAGTTGAAATGTAGACCCTTCAAACACCCTTCGTTGAATGAAAATGGAGAAAATATGCCACTTTAAAGCCTCATACACGGGTCTAACAGCGTCAACTCACTCTGTAGAACCTAATTGGAGATCCGGACATACAAATCTTAGAACAAGATTTTCTCTGTTCACTCCAAGTGGGTACACGCGCAAAATGGAAAGTATTTAAAAAAAGGATTTTTTTTTTTTTTTTTTAAAAGGAGGACAGTATTTTTCGCGTTTTACAAAGCTACCTCTATGAGGAAGTACGTTATTTAATTTTTTGGCTTCCTCATAGAGGAAGCTTTGTAAAATGCGAAAAATAATGAGGAAGCAATGTGCAAGGTTCTACGTTGCATCCTTGTTTTAATTAGATAAATATACATGTTGTGGATACGCTTTTTCTATTTCGTTATAACGTTTCCGAAAGTGAATGTGATAATGTATATTTTAAAAAATAATTCAACATTCCATAAAATCAAAAATTTCATACCGTTCGTCACTAAATTATACATATATAATGGCTGAATATTGTTTCATTTATATACAAAATTTGAGCTCGCTATCTTAAGTTTTGCAAAAGTTACAATAGAGCGATAATGTCAATTTTTTGAAAAATTCAAAACATCATAAAATTTTAACGGTTCAACCGATGTTAACCAAATTCAATAGCGATCACCGGCGTATGAAAGCTCATATTCATACCAATTTTAAGATCAATATCTCGAAAATTGAAAGAGTTATCGCGTAAACAGACATTTTTCAAAAAATTAAAAAACGCGTAATAATTTAACGATGAGGTGAATTTTAACAAAAATCTGTATGAACGATGAGACTTGGTCCCTCTATCTATGGTTCAAATTTCAGCTTGATATCTCAAGGCATTCCCGAGTTATAAAGGTTTACATTTTTCGATCGTGTAACATACACACATCCACACACACACACACACACACACACACACACATACAGACATTTTTTCTAAATCACTTTTCTCGACGTTTTGGCCCATTTTCAGTGTACTGACATGAAAATCTCGAAAAAAATTTTTTTCATGAAAACAAAGCTTCCTCTATGAGGAAGCAATATGAAAAGTATAATATCTCAAGTATGATCTATTGGATTGAATTGATACTAAAAAGTATTAGACCTTATTATTAGCTTTCAGGGTCCGGGTCGATGTGTCCACGGTTTTCGGTATCCAGGTCGACAACTCCATGGTTTTTGGTGTCCAGGTCGACATTTCCATGGTTTTTGGTGTCCAGGTCGATCGCTCAATATTTTTAGGTGTCCAGGTTATTTTTTTAATAGTTTTTGGTGATCAGATCGATATTTCCATAGTTTTCGATGTCTGGATATATTTAGCTACAGTTTTAATGTCCAGGATAATTTTTCTATCGTTTTCGATGTCTAGATATACTCCCACTTGTTTTTTAACTGTCTAGACCGAACTGGATACTGAAAAATGAGGCGCGATTAAACTACAGCTCGAAAACTGTAAACGAATATAATTGTACAGCTAAAATTATGGATCGATCGATCTGAACCCCGAGAACTATCAAGATATCAACCTGGACACCTAAAACTGTGAATAAATTTTGGTTTTGAAAATTTATTTAAAAAAATAAATTTATAAAAATTAGAAAACTCCCGACTGAAAAAATGAATGTTAATAAACAATGAATGAATAATTAATAAACAAATTGGGTAAACGAAAAGTGGTTAAAATAAGAATCATTTGCATGATATAGTCGGGAAATTAATCTGGAAAGCTCCATGGAGGTAGTTTTGTAAAAAGTGAAATTTAATGAGGAAGAAATATGTAAGATTCTACTTTTTTCAATTTTTTTTTCTATACATTTCCAAAATTTCGTACCTTCAATGCAAAAATTTTATTTTCAAGATTTTCAGGCAAATCTGCTTATCTCAGCTTTCGATTTTAAATCTCTCAATCTCCGAAATTACTTACAACATACCCTATCGTTATCGATTTACAAATGACTGGATCCGGCGCATTATAGACAATACCCTGTATTCGCAGGACCCCTATGTAAAAGTTCTATTTGTATTTCTCACATAGGTGAGGGCTCATACAGTAGGGTTTCCCCTTTGAAAGGGCGGAAAGTGGCAAGCACCACTGTACATTATAAAAGAAAAAAAAGGTAGAAGCAAAAAAAAAAAGAGAGAGAAGGAAGGCTGAAGAAGGAATCTGCATTGAGTGAGAGTTTGAGGGTCGAGGGTGCGAGAAAGTTTCCAAGGGTGGCAAGTTGAGAAGGACCATACTCACCACCGTTGGGTTGTCGAAGGGAAAGGGAAACTCCGCGCTACAGGAAGGTCGTTTAAGCAGTTTGAGAACGCCCAACTCTCCCCCTATATATATATATATATACATATGTATATATCTATATATACTACTCGTGTGTATGCAACCTTTCATGGCCGCCCAAATACGAGAAGAACTTTCAGCGCAGCGTCTGCCGCTGCTTTCCTCTTCTCCCGTTCTCTTCTTCGACTCTTATCCTCCTTCCCTTGCAAACCAGCCAGAGCTGTTCGCCCCTCTTGATCCCATCAGAAGTTTCCAGTATGTTTATAATCCACTAATCGCTCGCTTTCCTCGGGCACAATTAAAAACTTGGTTGGACGCGATGAGGCACCGTTGTGCAGCTTTACGGCTTCTGAGCATATGGGCCCCCGAAGAACGCCCTGAAATCAAGCGCCTTTTCGTGCTGGAACGGCACTCCTTCTCCCCAACGGCACTTCATAGTTCGAACTTCATTTTGCGGCTCATGAACCATCGAATTTTCACCCCATCCCTTCCCCTTTCCTCTTACCTGATTCGCTAGTGTGGGATGGAGATGGTAATCTCACTTGGGACAACCGTGGCTTTCCCTTGGCCAGGTAACATCAAGATTTCTTGGCTTCGCGCTCCATTTATCCACCGAAGACTCGTCAAAGTTATTAAGTACGTTCCGGAATGATTTAGAGTCGCTAGCGCTAGTTTAAATAAAAAATAAACTTTTCCGTACCGATTTCCATAAGAAGCAGCTGAAAAACATGAAGACTTACAGAAGTGGAAAGGTTAGTTTGTACTTTGGATCAATGTATTTGAGAGTTTGTATTTAGTTTCCGTTTTGTTTTTTTCATTTCTTTTCTATCGTACAGTTGCCATTCCTGCCCTTTCGCATCTCCAATTTCGCGAGAGAACCGTGCTCCCATCTGCTTCAATGGCGGAAAATACGATTGGAATGGTGGCAAGCCTGCAACAGTGTAACTGTGTGTTTTGGTACGCCGTGCTGGAAAAAGTTTCCACTTTACTTAATTTCATGGGGTACCACGTTCAATGCGTTATTTCGTTAAATGAAAACTAATACCAGCGAGTAGATAACTAATGGTTGGGATGCAAGGAGAAACTTAGTAAGTTACTTTTTCGAAAACTCGAAGATCTTTAATTTACATATGTCGTAAATGATAACAAGGCGTTGTAGGTTTTAACGAGGAGAATGTTCTCCCTCGCTTTCGTATATTTTTACAAGTGTTTCCGTAATGGAGAAACAAACAATTAAAACATATTAATAAAAGTTAATAAATAAAAAGGGAAACATAAGCTGAGTTTTAGAGACGGCGAGTTCCTGAGGAAAAGGAAAGGGTGGCTACTTGAAGTCAGCAGTCACTTATTAGAGGTAAAATTCACTTATGGGCAGTAAATTTGTTAGGGAGGGCAATTTACGTTAAAAGAATATTTTATTTAAGTTATTTTTTTATATCTATATTTATACTCTTTGGAAAAAACACACTTTAACGGAAAGTCCCGACTTATGGACAGTCAGGTGAATTCTGTAAGAAAAGAAATTACTTAAACAGCAACCTCGGGTTAATATATTTACTTATGAGCAGTAAATAGGACAAAAATTAGGAATTGTACGTAGGCAGCACTCTTCCCGGATCCTTACCTCCTGCAGTCGTCTCTACTGGGAGAAACGGGCAGGAAATTTCGGACCAAAAGCTCTGAATCTTCGCTGCTTATATGCACGGCCGGGACTCCTTTCTCTTGCGGGAGAAACCGCATCGTCGTGGCCATCTGTCGGCCGAGCGGGAACTACGGGAGCTTTCGCGAGCTCAGGCGCGGATCGCGAACTCGAGGGGCCCGAGCCGTTAGGGAAATTTTATTTCAGTTTAGGACGGGGTTTTATTTTACAGGAAGAAAAAAAACTGTAAGCCAGGAGGCAAACAGTTTGACCGCTTGCGGACAACACATATTCATATGGGGTAAGACACGTCAAGTCGGCCACACGAATTTTTCATTTCAATAAAAAGTTTTCAAATTTGTTGAGAATGTTGGCCTGGTTGAAAACAAAAATTACAAATTTTTTCAGATTTTTTTATCGCATATTTCAGCTGTTACAAAAACCTGAAAATAATAATCGTTAATTTTTTAACGCCAAAACTACAGCTCTTGCAAAAAAATCACGTGAACAAAAAATTTAAGGTATTTAAGGTTCTTTTCAATAAATTTTTTGCAAAATCTTCCTACTCTGTTTTATGCTATTTTTCAATGGAATAAAATTATAATATTTTTTTCTCCAAAACTGCGTTCCCGACTCGGCTGAAATTTTTACATTTTGTTCCTTAATATGTCTAGAATCTGAGAAAAAATTGGCGAAATGGGCGGCGATTTCATTCCACTGTTACAGCTCTTCAAACGATCGAATACCAGGGCAATCTAATGTGTAATTGCTCTGTACGTTCAACAGACTGTCTACATAATAATTCTAAAGCCCGCACTGCATTTTTTGCATCGGATATTTTTCCCTCTTCAATTTTTGGGTTTTGTAATACATTTATTTTATCGACTGATGGAATTGAAACTTTTTTCCTGATGACACGTAATTCATCATCGTGCTCTTTTCTGATCAATCGAAAATTGGCAAAACGTGGTGAATGAATGTGTCTTGAGTTCAATATTCACGTGCTCAATGTTACACGACCATCGTTCTGCGTTGTGAACACAAAGTGTGGACGACAGGTACGGAGGAATTTGCCAATTAACCTAATTTTAAAAAAATTAAAATTAAAAATAACAAAAAAATAAATAAGTGATGCGGGCTTTAGATTTTTTCTATTTACAGTCTCAACCCTATTGAACGCAGAGAGCAATTACACATTAGATTACCGTTATGTTCGATCATTCGAAGAGTTGTAACTGTGGAACGAAGTCGCCGCCCATCTCGCCAATTTTTTTTCAGATTCTTAACATATTAAGGAACAAAATGTAAAAATCTCATCTGAATCGAGAACGCAGTTTCGGAGAAAAAAAATATTGAAATATCATTTAATTGAAAAATAGCATAAAACGGAGTAGAAAAATTTGCAAAAAAATTTGTTGAAAAGAACGTTAGATACCTTAAATTTTTTGTTAACATGATTTTTTTGCGAGAGCCGTAGTTTAGGCGTTAAAAAATTAACGATTATTATTTTCAGTTATTTGTAACGGCTGAAATATGCAATAAAAAAATCTAAAAAAATTTGCAATTTTTGTTTTCAGCCAGACCAACATCTTCAAGAAATTTGAAAACTTTTTATTGAAATGAAAAATTCGTGTGGCCGCCTTGACGTGTTTTACCCCATATATTTCAACCTTCATCAGCCATTATGTGACGAGCATCATACTAGACACCAGCCGCGTCACTAATCAATTTCCTGGGTTTTTTTTTATAATAACAAAACTCAACTTCGAAGTGATAGATCGTAATTCGTATGAGCTTATGATATTTTGCCTAAAAAATAAAAATTTAATAACAATCCCGATTTTTGTCAATTGCACCACCATAATCGATTTACAACTGCTCCACTAGCATGCTGAATGGTAGCTTAATACTTTCAGCCATGCTCAAGTTACAATAGTTAAATTTATTTACTTATGTAATAAATGTAATAAATATCGAAAATTTTGAACCGCGTTATTGCTCGTAACTACATTTTATACCAACCAAAATCACTGATGAGTACTCAGCATTTTTTTTCGTCAGATCGATATAAGCTGGCATGTTTACGTATTTTTCTATTTTTTTTTTTTTTTAATTCGATCTGCCGTAAATATTAAGGCCAGGATCCAATCAAATTCACCACAATGAAATGGGTAGGATGATAGAGTGCTTTTTTGGAGCGCTAACTTTTAACCTGCTCGTTCGATCCGAGCTGGAGCGAGAGATTCATATATCACTTACAGCACATATGACCTATCACCGGAAATTAAAAAAAAAAAAAACAAAAAAAATTATGTAAACGTTTTTTCAAATAACAATTGACAGAAATATCCGGTTCCGTTGGTATTTGTGTATCTTATAGATTTTAAATTAAAAAAAAAATTAAACAGAAATTTAAAAAAAAATTTAAAAAAAGATTAAGTAAACGTTTTTTCAAATAACAATTGACAGAAATATCCGGTTCCGTTGGTATTTGTGTATCTTCTAGATTTTAAATTAAAAAAAAATTAAACAGAAATAAAAAAAAAAAACAAAAAAGATTATGTAAACTTTTTTTTTTTCAAATAACAATTGACAGAAATATCCGGTTCCGTTGGTATTTATGTATATTACAGATTTTTAATTTAAAAAAAAATTAAACAGAAATAAAAAAAAAACAAAAAATATTATGTAAACGTTTTTTTTCAAATAACAATTGACAGAAATATCCGGTTCCGTTGGTATTTGTGTATTTTATACAGTCTCGATTATGTTGTCCGGGTTTTTTTGTTAATTAAGGTAAACGGCCCTGTTTGTGACCCTGCCTCGGTTTGTGACCCCCGATAGCTATTTTACACTGTCATAAATGTAATTTACGTCGAATTTTAACCTTATTATCGCCAAATTAAAGAGCTTTTTTAATAGTTTTTTTCTGCCATAAAGCAATTTCGTAACAAATTATTTAGAAATACATTTCACCGGTGAAAGCCGTGGTATTGCGTCTCATTGAGTTCGAACCGCCATTCCTAGACGGAGCTCACTAGCTGCATCGGTCGCGTATTTGATCGTTTCCATTCTTAAGTAAGTATAATACAACATAAAAATTATATGAAAATGATCACAATAATTAGCTTTATCGACAAGAAATAGAATACTTAAGCTATTGATTAGTTTTTCCCGTAAACTCAAAGGGTCAATAACTCCCAACGTAATTGTGGTTATTGACGCGGTTGCTGACCCTCTCAATATTTACGATTTTTATTTGTTGCTGAAAATTAGGTTAGGATTGAATACTGTATAAATTTCAATATTTAACGTTATTATGGTTTCGTTTTCATTTAATTATCGATATTTTTTCCAAATAGGAGTTCGAAAAACCCGGATAGGTGTCAGAAACCCGGTACACACGGGGGTCAGGAGCTACGGTGTGAGTGTCACAATCCCGGTACACGCGGGGGTCAGGACCTACGGTGTCAGTGTCACAAACCCGGTACACGCGAGGGTCACAAGCTACGAAACGAGTGTGTTGCCCGCAAGCGGTCAAACTGTTTGCCTCCTGGCTTACAGTTTTTTTCTTCCTGTAAAATAAAACCCCGTCCTAAACTGAAATAAAATTTCCCTAACGGCCGGGGCCCCCCGAATTGGCGATCCGCGCCTGAGCTCGCGAAAGCTCCCGTAGTTCCCGCTCGGCCGACAGATGGCCACCACGATGCGGTTTCTCCCGCAAGAGAAAGGAGTCCCGGCCGTGCATATAAGCAGCGAAGATTCAGAGCTTTTTTATCCGAAACTTCCTGCCCGTTTCTCCCAGTAGAGACGACCGCAGGAGGTAAGGATCCGGGAATAGTGCTGCCTACGTACGATTCCTAATTTTTGTCCTATTTACTGCTCATAAGTAAATATATTAACCCGAGGTTGCTGTTTAAGTAATTTCTTTTCTTACAGAATTCACCTGACTGTCCATAAGTCGGGACTTCCCTTGAAATTGTGTTCTTTCAAAGAGTATAAATATAGATATAAAAAAATAACTTAAATAAAATATTCATTTAACATAAATTGCCCTCCCTAACAAATTTACTGCCTATAAGTGAATTTTTTCCTCTAATAAGTAACTGCTGACTTCAAGTAGTCACCCTTTCCTTTTCCTCAGGAACTCGCCGTCTCTAAAACTCAGCTTATGTTTCCCTTTTTATTTATTAACTTTTATTAATATGTTTTAATTGTTTGTTTCTCCATTACGGAAACACTTGTAAAAATAAACGAAAGCGAGGGAGAACATTCTCCTCGTTAAAACCTACATCGCCTTGCCATCATTTACGACAAGTGGTTCTGCAGCGTCAGGAACCCCGGCAGTAGACAAGCAATATTTAAATAATGTTTTTATTAATATTCTCAACATTTTGCCTTTGAAGAATAGTCTAATCTGTTTCGGAAGGTTTTAATGCACGTATTGAAAATGTTCATTTTCAGTTTAACAATATCACGCATCTGTAAATAACAGAAAATCGACCCCGCTGCTCTAAAGGTGTCACAAACTGGGCCGTTTACCTTATTGCTGCATTTTTAAATGTCGAGGAAACGTAATTTTAAAGCTTACTGACGAAAAATGTACGCTTTGAAAAAAAATTCAATTTACGGTTCTTCAAGTTTTGAACTGAGCAAACGTGACATCCGGTGACAAACAAACCAAGAGCCGCGGGTGACTTTCTCACACCGTGAAAATGCTTTCGGGTATCGGGAAATTGATCAGTGACGCGGATGGTGCTTGGTATGATGCTCGTGGTATAGTGGCTGATGGAGGTTCTGCTGAACGAGTCAGGATGGAAGCGTTGATGCGGCGTTGCAACGGACAAACACATATAGAATATCGATAGTGTAAGTAAAACAAACACGAATCGTGTCGCGTCCTCGGGGCTCTCCAATTAATGTGTTCTATGTGTAGTATATCGCTATTGAGTCGTAGGTAGGAGAGTAATGAATAGAATTCAAATTAAGTGGTGGTGGAAATAGTTTCGTTTCATGCTAATTCAAATAACTATTCACCGCAACATTTTTATTCACTTTCATGTCGTTTCATTGATGATATATATGCAACCCTCGAGCTTCTGACACTTTAAAAGTGAGTTACGAGATATTCCTCGCCATTGGATTACTTTGAAACAAAAAAAAAATGGTTGAAATTGTCTAAAAAAAATTTCTCCCGTAAAAGAATTTTATTTTTTGTTACTGTTCTAGACTGTCCCCTCATTTTTGTTCTAGTCTCAAAAATTTCGTTTTTGGACACAAAATTTACTATACAAATTTATGAAAAATGAAAATTAATGAGGAATCAATGTGCAAAGTTCTACTTGGCAACTTTTTTTTCTGGCTGAATCTGTCCGATTAATCGATTCCCAAAAGTGCTCTTTTACCTATTGTTGCCGCTTTCACTAGCTACGTATAACCAGAGTTTCGTCTGTGGAAGTTTCGCGAAATAAATCATTTTATTTCACGGAAGGACGAACACGTCGGTCACAGTAGTAGATCCAGCTCCCCACCGTGCTGATGAAACTACGGGTCAGTGGAAAGACAACTCCAATGGGAACGGAGAAATGAACGCACAGCGAATGGCAGAAACCCTACAGAAACACGAAAATAATTTATATAGATATATATATATATATCTATCTATATATTATCGTAACAAAAGTTACGATGAAATTTATTTTTGTCCCAGATGCCGAACGTTTTTGCTTATATCGACAATTTCAGTTTAACCCAGTATGTAATACCAATTTTACATCCCCTAATAATTTACTTTTGGACGGACGAAGAACCTCCGTCATCTTTAAATAAGTATCAATTAATAACTTACAGATGTTCCCGCTGTCGGTGGTAATTCTTTTTATCAACAAAAATAGATAGTTCCAATTTAGAAACTTCTACCCACTAAATCGAATGACGTTAATGGATTCAGAGTTGACATTAGCCATCGATACCAAAATTTCCAATTCAAGATATCCCTTAATTATCTATAATTCTGGCGAGGTAGATATTCTCAACGTTGACGGTGAGCTAAAATTAAGGAGTCACGGAATTTGATTTTGATGTTTTCGAGAGATGACATTAGCCATCGATACCAAAATTTCCAATTCAAGATATCCCTTAATTATCTATAATTCTGGCGAGGTAGATATTCTCAACATTGACGGTGAGCTAAAATTAAGGAGTCACGGAATTTGATTTTGATGTTTTCGAGAGACGCCGGGTAATTCTAGTTTACGTTGTATGAGAGTAAGTAGCGTGGAATTGGAAATTGGCTTTAGCCAAGTCACAGATAGAGAGAGAGTGCAACAGGAACCGAGCAGGAATGCTTATTAAGAGAACTATCGGCAGACTCGGTGGAGCCGAGTAGTGGGTTTGGTCGAGCATTGGAGAGGACGCAAGACGTTAACGTACAAAGCGATTTTATGAATGTTGGACCTGCCGGACGAGGGGTTTGGGTGGTTTGCGTGCCGAACGACCTTGCCTGAATCTGATAGTAGCGTTCCTCTGTTGCGTCAGTAAGGCCTCTTTGTGTATGCGCAACAGAAACTTTTGCGAACAAGCAGCACCGGAAATGCTGGGATACCTCGGTACGGCGCTTAGTTTCAAACACACACATACACACACATATATAGACATTTATACGCATGCAATGAAAACACTTTTGTTGCTTCGTCCTCTGTTGTTCGCCTCGCTTTGATGCGAGGCGTCCGGTGGATGCTGCTGGGAAATGTACGCGAGTGGCTCAGCGCTATCGGATCCGTTCATTTTGGGTAAACTTGGCAGAAACGAGGAATATGGATCGCTTGTACCGGATGGCTAAATCTAGTGCCTCTTTCTATCTATCCTCTCTGGGCTATTGTAGCTAATACTGGCAATAGGAACTAGTTACTGGATAGTGTAGGGAGAGGAGTTACCGTAGTATCAGTGTTCGCTGGTAACCTATTCCAATTCGCTCAGAAACTCATCGTCGTATCCTTTTTTTTTAACGATACCAGAAACGTTTATGCTTCCCACCTTTCCTAGTTTTCTATCAATGGTTGAGTATTGCAACACCAAAATACCTAAATAATTTACGGAAAATACACTGCGTACAACAAATTGCTCCTTGGTCGGTTTAATTTACTTCGGGGCGTCAAAAACGCTTGAATGTACGTGAGTGACTCAGTGCTATCGAATCCGTTCATTTTGGGTAAACTTGGCATGTTTGAGTATTGTAACGCCCAAGTACCAAAATTATTTACGGAAAATACACTGCGTGTAAAAAATTGCTCCTTGGTCGGTTTAATTTACTTCGGGGCGTCAAAAACGCTTGAATGTACGCGAGTGGTTCAGCGCTATCGGATCCGTTCATTTTGGGTAAACTTGGCAGAAACGAGGAATATGGATCGCTTGTACCAGATGGCTAAATCTAGTGCCTCTTTCTATCTATCCTCTCTGGGCTATTGTAGCTAATACTGGCAATAGGAACTAGTTACTGGATAGTGTAGGGAGAGGAGTTACCGTAGTATCAGTGTTCGCTGGTAACCTATTCCAATTCGCTCAGGAACTCATCGTCGTATCCTTTTTTTTTAACGATACCAGAAACGTTTATGCTTCCCACCTTTCCTAGTTTTCTATCAATGGTTGAGTATTGCAACGCCAAAATACCTAAATAATTTACGAAAAATACGATGCGTACAAAAAATTGCTCCTTGGTCGGTTTAATTTACTTCGGGGCGTCAAAAACGCTTGAATGTACGCGAGTGGCTCAGTGCTATCCAATCCGTTCATTTTGGGTAAACTTGGCAGAAACGAGGAATATGGATCGCTTGTACCAGATGGCTAAATCTAGTGCCTCTTTCTATCTATCCTCTCTGGGCTATTGTAGCTAATACTGGCAATAGGAACTAGTTACTGGATAGTGTAGGGAGAGGAGTTACCGTAGTATCAGTGTTCGCTGGTAACCTATTCCAATTCGCTCAGGAACTCATCGTCGTATCCTTTTTTTTTTAACGATACCAGAAACGTTTATGCTTCCCACCTTTCCTAGTTTTCTATCAATGGTTTAGTATTGCAACACCAAAATACCTAAATAATTTACGGAAAATACACTGCGTACAAAAAATTGCTCTGTGGTCGGTTTAATTTACTTCGGGGCGTCAAAAACGATTGAATGTATGCGAGTGGCTCAGTGCTGTCGAATCCGTTCATTTTGGGTAAACTTGGCAGAAACGAGGAATATGGATCGCTTGTACCAGATGGCTAAATCTAGTGCCTCTTTCTATCTATCCTCTCTGGGCTATTGTAGCTAATACTGGCAATAGGAACTAGTTACTGGATAGTGTAGGGAGAGGAGTTACCGTAGTATCAGTGTTCGCTGGTAACCTATTCCAATTCGCTCAGGAACTCATCGTCGTATCCTTTTTTTTTAACGATACCAGAAACGTTTATGCTTCCCACCTTTCCTAGTTTTCTATCAATGGTTGAGTATTGCAACGCCAAAATACCTAAATAATTTACGGAAAATACACTGCGTACAACAAATTGCTCCTTGGTCGGTTTAATTTACTTCGGGGCGTCAAAAACGATTGAATGTATGCGAGTGGCTCAGTGCTGTCGAATCCGTTCATTTTGGGTAAACTTGGCAGAAACGATGAATATGGATCGCTTGTACCAGATGGCTAAATCTAGTGCCTCTTTCTATCTATCCTCTCTGGGCTATTGTAGCTAATACTGGCAATAGGAACTAGTTACTGGATAGTGTAGGGAGAGGAGTTACTGTAGTATCAGTGTTCGCTGGTAACCTATTCCAATTCGCTCAGGAACTCATCGTCGTATCCTTTTTTTTAACGATACCAGAAACGTTTATCCTTCCCACGTTTCCTAACTTTGCTATCAATGGTTCACTATTGTGACGCCGAAATACCTAAATTGATTCCGGAAAACACGCTGCGTACAAAAAATTACTCCTTGATCGGTTTACTTTACTTCGGGTTGTCAAAAATACTTAAATGTACGCGTGTGGCTTAGCGTTATCGCACGGAAATAAATTTATGCGTTGTGACAAACCAAAAAGTGACAACAGAAATCGTCTTGTTAAGCTAACAAAAATATTGATCAGCCCAGCAAAAAGATATGACAGCGTAGTAAAACCCATTTGTCGGCCGAACAAAATATATGTGAGGCTAACAAAAACATTTTTTAGTCTAACAAAACGATTTCTGTTGTCATAACACTGAAATTTCTCTGCGTGCGGATCCGTTCATTTTGGGTAAACTTGGCAGAAACGAGGAATATAAATCGCTTGTACCGGATGGCTAAATCTAGTGCCTCTTTCTACCTATCCTCTCTGGTGTATTGTAGCTAACACCGGCAATAGGAACTAGTTACTGGATAGTGTAGTTAGAGGCGTTACTGTAGTATCAGGGTTCGCTGATAACATATTCCAATTCGCTCAGGAACCCATCGTCGTATCCTGTTTTTTTTAACGATACCAGAAACGTTTATCCTTCCCACATGTCCTAACTTTGCTATCAATGGTTGAGTATTGCGATGCCAAAATACCTAAATTGATTCCGGAAAACACGCTGCATACAAAAAATTACTCCTTGATCAGTTCATTTTACTTCGGAGTGCAAAAACGCTCGCCGCGTGGTCCGATCGGATCTTGGAAGGAAAGAACATTGAGAAAGGGTTGGTTTGCGTCGCCGGCTTAGCAGACTAGGAAAACATTTTCCAAATTAATAACACAAATGCGGACCAAAAACAAAATAATTTCATTCACTGTAGTTCCCAGGAAATAAAAGCCAATTTATTCTTCAAATTAGTGACAAAACAATACACACATGGTGATCGTACTAAAATCGCGGAAAGCTACTTAATTCACCATCTCAATTTCCTATTTACCAGCAAAACAATTGAATCAATATTTTATAAATCCTCAAAGCTACAACATAATGACAATAATTTATCCCGCAATTCCTACTAACAATGAGAGGTATTCTTGAAGTGTTAGTTAAGTTAGTCAAAATCTTGAACAAAAATTCATTCCGGAATATTAGCGCCTAAAAACTATGATTGCAACTCTCCGTTACTCTTCTCGTCTCGCAAATCCGATTTTTTACACAAAAATAAATAATCAAAAACTCTGGCATTAGAAAATGTCGCTTATCAATAACCAATGATCGTTTGGTATATCTCGGGGCCTCCGATTAAGCGAGGTGGAAATCTTTTCATTACAAAAACTGTCTCAATACGCAGCTGATGTAACGCGACTCAAGAAAAAACGTTACTGTGTATATATATATATATATATATATAGTTGTTGGTCTTTGTTTCTCATCCGGATGCAGAGCATCGTTTCATCGGCACTGAGAGAAGCGGTAAAAGTGGAAATAGAATGAACGTATCGTTCAACGGTCAATATCGGCTAGCAATATCCAGCGGCGAACAGGAATTCAAAGCCTCGCTACCCCGGGGGATAATATCCTCTTCGTCGATCGATTAGATTACATTGCCAACTTCGCTACTTGATTACAATTCACGAAAGGCATCAGTAGCAGCACCAGCTATCGCCACGTCGACCTTCGCAAAGTTGCCTCAGGGTGCAATGAGTGGAGAAACAAAGAGGAAAATAAAAACCAAGAAAAACAGAGATTCTTTATGCTCCTACAGCTGTGATTTCTCCATTATTATCGAATACACTGTGCCATCATGCAGTGAGTAGAGAGCTCACGAGCTCTCTACGCGGGTCACCAGGACAATTAAAAAGAATTTGAACGATCCACCTGTTTTTAACTAAATGCATTTGAAAGCAGAGAATTCCAATAGCTGTGAAGATCTCGGAGATTATAAAATCACGCGAGTTTTCCAGTTAGTGCTGATACCGACAATTGAATTAATGACTATTGGTTGACTATTTTGCTAGAAATTCTACGTCAATAGAATTCTACAGGTATTTCAACGTTGATTTCGATTCGCTGTCAATATATCCAATTGGAGAATGTAAACACAACGTGTTATATGACAACATGACATACACAAACACCTTGTCAAATGTCAAGGATCTACATTTAGCCCTTCCGAATGTGATTCACCCGGTTTCGAAGTTAAAGGAATAATAATTAAATTATTGTTCTAATTATTATCAGACACTATTGAATTTCCCATATTGCAGTTTGTGACACCAAGTCTCCAGTTTCTGACACGTATGTCGCAGTTTGAAGCACCAACCAGTCTCCAGTTTCTGAACTTTCGACATAGGTTATACATGCAGTGTCAGAAACTGCAACATAACCTGAATTAGGTGATGCACTTACTGACTCCAAGAATTTATGGGAAGAACTAACTTTTAGATGAACTTTTACGTGTCATATCTATAGTGTGGCTTATTCTGAAGGTATTCATATAACTTTTAGAGTATTTAATACTTACTTAAGAATATAAATCCAAAATTCCGCATGTGCTTGAATTAGTGTCTTCGAACTACGATGAACGCTCGGAAGCCACTGAAACGTCAGTCGCAAGGCTGACTATTAAATTTCGATATGAAATCTTCTTTAAAAATAGAATAGCAATATTCGGCAGTAAAAAATGCTCTTCAATTTGCCTGTAAATTTTTTTAATATTTGACGAAAACTTTATTTACTACAGATATAAATGTTACGGTACATTGTACACTGTTAAAAAAGATTGGAAGTTTTCATTTGTAAACTCGTCATCGAAATTTAATATACAATTGTGGTATAAAATTCATGGACTTTTCCAGTAAAATTAAAGCAAATTATTAAAATTCAATTACTTTTACTGCAAAATTAAAGTAAATTATTGAATGTGCTATACCATATATTAATTTTACATTACACTTGTATACTAAATTTAATATACTAGTTTATGAATAAAAACTTCCAGTAAAATTACACTAAATGTCAAGTAAGCTTTTTTTACAGTGTACTGTATGGTGTCAGAAAGTGCGTCAGTATTAGGAACTTGGCCGTTTGCCTTACATGTTTCGGCATCGATCAGTAAATCGAGTGTCGCTGGGCAGTAATGAGGCGGGTCTCCGAATTGGTCAGTGGGATGGTATATTCGCCGCGGGCTGTTTGACTGCCAAGGGTGAGTTTCTCGAAGCGAATGCACTCACGCCGTTGGGCGGCCAACCCCAACTCTTGGATGCACGAGCGTCGAGGTTACTTGTGCGAGTGTACTACACTCATCAGCTGTTTGACTCCTGGATACTACGCTGCTGGGTTTTTCCGATAAGCCTCTCTCATCTCCAGCCCGCAACTCGCACCACGTCTCTTTCCCTAGGCTTGTTACGTCTCACGTAACTACATTTATACAAATCACCGTTAGAAAAGATTCCCGTCAATACAAATGAGGGTGCCTCACCGAATTCGCCTACTACACACAAACTTATCACCGATAGAAAAGATTTCCATCAATACAAATGAGGGTCTCTTCCTGAAACACTTGTTCAGCGTAAACTCGTAGTGTGTGTCTGGTGACTTCATTTTTTTATGACACACAAAAATTCGCAAAACATTTTCGAATCCGCGGTACTTTTCATATTTCCTCTATCTTTGATCTAAGTATGTTAATTCTCGATTGAAAGATTAATTTCGCTAACACTCCCGTAAGCGCCGTGTAAAAATATCGATTTTCAAGTATTCATTATTTATTCAATTGGTCAGTAAGAACCATCCAAATTTTGGAGAAGTAAAGCTGAATAGCGTAATTACAATAGGCCAAAAGTTCATGAACATCAGTTTGATTTGCGTTCCTGATATACCTTAACGTAACCTAAATTTGATAACAAACAATTGAAATAAAAATAGTAAGAACTGCAAAAACTTAAGGGCGTGTGGTGGCCTCCGAGTCAGCCTACGAGACAGAGCTGGCAACGATGTATCATTACAATATCCATGGAATATTCGTCATGAAGAGGACATTACTAGAATCACCCGTTGGTCGTAACACAGCGTTGAACGTTCACGTGACAAGATGTATCTCATCTTGATCACCAATGCTATGGTCGTGGATGTTCTGGGGTGAGTAGCTTTCCTCCGAGTTCCAATCATGCCGTAGTAGGAAGACACCGGTCAATCGAATAACGCAGAGCGACAAGGTCCATGGATAGGGACACAGTGGGAGGGGCAGTGCAGATCGACAAATCGATACATCGTATACATATCCTCTGTTTGCCACAATACGATCAAAATCGGTAAATCGTTTCTCCAAGGAAGATCAGATTGAAGCGAGTAGGAAAGCCTTGTTATAGCAGGCCTTGAAGGTATCGATCAGCAAAAGGATCTGGGGATCAGAATAGGTTAGGCACAGGCGATCTGCGATGACAGTTCTACGGAGGGTAAGCAGCGATGTAGCGGCACACTGGAAATGGTGTTATGGTGGGTGGTGGTTAGTTCCTGGAGGGTTGCTAGAGGAAGTGACGAGCGGGTGGTCGCCGGCGACGTCGGAGTGAGCGCGCGGGGTAACAGGTCGGATGTCCGGCAGTCCGTCACCGACTATCCCCTCGTATCTCCGGGTACGCCAGTACCCTCTTCCGCGAGGCGAAGCGACAGGGAAAGCAGAGCAGAGCACGTCACGCTACCGACTCACTTCGCCATATCGCTGCTATAACAAGTCCTGAATATGCATATATTTGACTGTATGGGTTAGTTGTCCTGTTGTCTGTCGTGCTTCGGGTTGTGTTACGTGGCAAGAGACAGAGACGGACACATAGAAGACAGAGTTCAGCATCAGCTGAATCGCTGCGTACGTCTGCACGCTACTGTGGCTTATGGACGAACCCGCGAGTTTCACGTCGGGTAACCAGCGACAGATCCCTCTTTGCACCGCACATGTCTCTCGACTCGATTTCTGTTCTACCGATTTCAAAACCTTGGCGTTCTCTAGGCTACATCGTATCCATTTTGACCACTCCTTCCAAACGTTCAATCTGTAACTACGTTTTCGTCTTTGTTAGACCGTCTCAACTCTTCACTGTCGCACTTGATGTTCCGCATTTCGTCTTTCTGGATATATTTATCAGTATATGTTATCTCTTATGCTGGCGTATATGGAGGTATGTATGTATATGTATATCTGTTTTGCTCCCTGTGCTGCAGCTACTCTACCACCTCATCCTTCTGCCCTGGTTGATGCTCCGCAACCGCGAACGTCCACGCTCTCTCGGTCATCGGCGAAGCACCATTGACGCCAGTTCACTGCCTGCTCACACAGATTTATGGCTGTGTACTACGCTAGCTGCGGCTCGTGGTGCCTCTGCTGTGGCTCGTATATTCCCATTCCTCTTGCTCCGTCTCTTTACTCTCTGATATCCCACTTCAACCCAACCCCACCACTACCATCACCATTTCCACCCACTGTGCCTGCCCTCACCCTTCGCTCAGCTTACGCATTTTGACGTATCGTGTACATTAGGGAAATTCTAATTACCTGAGCCTACCTCGGAACTCGAATCCAAAAGGAAATGGACGCATACCATTAAACCCATATCACGCAAACTGTGTGTCCTCTATTTTCCGTGTACGTCAAACCCTTCGCGAAATTTCCTCTATTCCGGAGGACATCACAACTATTTGCGCCACACATACAAAACGAGGATACGCAAAATGAAAGCAAATATGTGGATATCAAAGATATATATGATTAAAGAGGATCCAAACTAACAACTCTGTTTCGAAAGCTTCCGCTTTTTCGTTCAATGTTTTCGGGGTAAATAATGGTGAATATAATTCTTCTCCGGAGCCTTTTGTATCTACTACTGGTACTCGTTTCACGTGAGTTATCGCGAGAAGAGTTAAGTCATTAGCGTAACTCGGCGCGAGTTGTTCGTTCGATGCTTGACCCAGACCAGGTTTTGTTTAACTCCTCCTCTGCTATGTGCTCCGCTTGTTCTTTTGCTGTGTCCTCTTGCTTCTGTTTTATTGTACTGCTTTTCGCTGGTTCTATGCACTTTACAAGTGAAAATGCTGTATTTATTTTTTGATTTTTTATTCAAATTACACACGTGTTTATGTTCCAAAAACTACTACACAACATTTTTGAAGCTAAACCGCGGTTAACATTATTTAACGTTACATATAATAGTGCAAGAACTTGAAACCGGTAATTTAGAACGAAGAACCGCAGTGAAGTATGCAAATTGATCTGCGTTAAACCGCAGTCGTTGAAATATTCCGTTTTACCACTGCGGTGATCGGAACTAAGAGAAGTCGAGTAAATATCTCTCGACAGCGGCTGAATCAAACTAATTGGCCATTACAATTCTTTCGTGGAGTGACTTGCAGCCACGGGGTTGATCCGTTAATTTGATAATCCGATTGGGGCTTTGTCGGTGGGTTCCGCTTGTGGAACGTTAATTCCGCGTTCAGCTCTCCGCCCCGACTCGTCCAAACCCAAAATGACCTCCGCTATGCCCTCCTTTTTCTTTTCTTGTCCTCCATTCTCTGTTTCCGCGTTTTTTTTCATTCATCATTCAAACAGCAGTAACTCCTCTGGGAGATCTGGTCCAATCCGCAACGAAAAACCGAACTGGTAATATGATCTAATGCATTATCTTTTGTTTGTTTGTCTGTCGTGACAGACAAACGTTTTTTCCCTTATTTCTTACGACCGCAGCGTTCATTTTTTTCCATGTAATAAATAAAAATGTTTAGGTACATGTGAAAGACAAATTAATAAGTAGTGATGCGGACGAGCGAGAAAAAGTCGAGATCAAGACTCAGTCTCGGAATTTGACAGCTCGATTATCATTTCAATTCGAGATTATGGATATAGCAAGATTTTTCTCTCGTTCTCGTCTTGAATTTCGCTCGTAATCTCGTCTTGACAGCCGGATATTGTTTTTCTTTCTTTCCCTATTAACTATTTTTAAATTAATTCCGATGATATTAATGTTCCAGAATATGGATAACGCTGAGAAGGATAGAGTAAATCTTGGAATTATTTATATCAAATATCTGGTGCTGTTATTGTAGCATTGAATCAATGATATTATTAAATCATTTGCATACATCCACCGCTACATTAAAGGTGCAGGTCACTTTTTTTTGTTGAATATTAAAGATTGTTTTCTAACTTCATAGATCTACGCTAACGTTCCGAGGTTCCAGGATGACGGTTTCTTAATGATAGTCGTTTAGATCGGTTTTTTGGTAATCATCATCATGTACAGGACGCTTTTTGAGGTCTAAGTCAGTTTTCAGGGACGATTCCATGCGTAGTCTACGAAGATATCCAGAATTTCAGAACAATCCAAAGACATTCGTAGTCCTCGTGTAATTCGAGACTCAGATCCATTTTCACGTAATTGACGTATTCAAACTCGACCTGAACCTTGGAACTTATGGAGACGACGTATTAAAACGTCGTTCTGATACGTATTGAATTTCATTTTACACCAGATAATCAACGTCTAAAGTCCTTGGATACCCTTGCCGACATTTCGGGAAGCTGTTAGGTACACAATTTCATTTTGGTGATCGGTGGCAGAGCCTAACGGAGCATATCCTATCGTATCGTGCGATACTGTCGCATTCAGAATCATAACATAGCCTCTATTTTGTTGACAGTTTATCTGGCATAAGTTTCAAGATCTCGCTCGATCTCGCTTGTTACTTCAAGCAAGATCGAGCGAGACTATGATTTTTTTTTCATACCGCAAGCTCGAAACGAGAACTTCAATACTTAAATAGTATTATATGTATATACTAGGATTTCATTGTGGCTCGCGCGCTGCGCGCGCTCGCAATCGCCCCCAGCCAAGGGTGCCCCCCGCAAGGGTGTCCCCCGCAAGGGTGTCCCCCGCAAGTGTGTCCCCCGCAAGGGTGCCCCCCGCAAGGGTGCCCGCCGCAAGGGTGCCCGCCGCAAGGGTGCCCCCCGCAAGAGTTCCCCCCGCAAGGGTGTCCCCCGCAAGGGTGCCCCCCACAAGGGTGTCCCCCGCAAGGGTGCCCCCCGCAAGGGTGCCCCCCGCAAGGGTGCTCCCCGCAAGGGTGCCCTCCGCAAGGGTGCCCCCCCCCCCAAAGGTGCCAACCACCCTTGGGGGATCTATGTTTTAGGAAAAGGACTTAGAAAAATACGGGCTTGGGGCTTGGCGGAAGGGGGTGGGGCTAGCCCCAGGGGCTGGGGCTAGCCTCAAGCCTTTAGCCTAACCCCCTTTCGCCAAGCCCCGAGCCCGAATTATTCTAAGTCCCTCGATTCTTGACACGGCGGCGGCGGCGGCGAGATCTTTTTATAATATAGAGAGATAATAGTAATAACAAACGCAAGAAAAAACGAGCGAGAGTTCAGATAATCTCGTCTCAAGCAGCATCACTATACAAAAGAATCTCGAATGGAAAGTATACCCAACGATTTTTCTAACTCGCAAAGGTAGCGGGTTTTATAACTATAGATTTTTATTTGAAAAATGTTTTCTCCTATTTTCGATATCTTCGTGAGGATCGCGTTTGGGAGGAGCATCGTGCGAGCATAAGTGAAAATGTTGCAGCTACACAAGCAACGAGTGAGCAAGTGTTTGAGATATAGAGAAAGGGCCGTGCAACCTTCCTCCAAATTTATCCTACGGAATTTCAGAGGTCACGTGAGCAATGGAAGTACGTCGGACCACCACCAGGAGCTTTCAGTAGCGCAGTTTCCCAAATAAGTGCCATTAGTGGTGTGGGAAAGCACTTGGAAACGTCAAAGGCACCAATATGGATCTGGAAACTTGGCTTCGGAGACCACCAGCGACTGAACGAAAGTACCGTGTATTTCGCAATCGGAAGCACCGAACACTGAGAACTAAAGCCAAGCTAGAATTAAAGTTTCAATATAATCCGCTACATTGTGTATTCAAGTGAGACGGGCAATTACCATCTGAACAGTTTCCTGGATGTCAAACCATTATCAAACCTCGTAAATCAAACAATAGCTCGAAAGAGTGGCTGCTCATTTTCAGTTTGTTAAGTTCTCTTCCAACTTGTCCATAACATTGTAAATAGTATTTTTACGTAATCGTCACATACATATTGTGTAAAAACTTTAAGTATTGCAAAGATCATCGAAAATATCATGTATTTATGTTGCTCTAAAGACAAGACCCGCGCAAACCAAATTAGGATCACAATTCGACATCCTTCTCTAAAAAGTATGTTGCGAGATTTTATCGAATTGCGAGTTGGTCCATTGTGGTCACGTTATTCGCGCTGTGATTGGTCCAAATTGGCGCGAGATCAGATTGAGACCGAGACCGAGTTCGTGTTTAACACGTTTGACAGTTGCAATTCTGACAGTTTTGTCAAGCATATCGGGCGCGCGAGGTTTGAATTCCCAAGTTGGTTGACTTTACAATATTTCGGGGTTTTCGGATTATGTGTTAATTGCGAATATTAAACTAGGCTTAAGATGTTGAACGACAAAGTGCGACGTAGTCTCTATGGCAGCAACAAAACCAGGCGTACGCGGAGTTACTACATGCGGATCAACAGAACAATCGTGAATAAGATGATAAGCGAAGAGATCGGGGAGAATTGAAATTCTGCAGTCAAGTAAATCAGACCTCTTTGTTCACTGTTACTTTTAGCAAAATCCATGCCAGGTTTCCAGAATTGGAAATCCTGTATTTATTTCATTGAGCAAAGAGGTCGTACTGCTTTACTAAAAATGTAAAGCCCCATATAATGATGGGACTTTACATTTTTTTCTAAAGTCTGGAAATGCTCCAGACCTCGCAAATTTGAAGTTATCAAGGTAAATACTAATTTATAATTGAAAGAATCTTAAAGGACAATTGGTAATCAATTTGATTCAAATCTATAAAGAGTTTCCGATTCGATAAGATTTGGAATTATTGGAAAAATTTGTTAGATCTCTTAATTTTTGGGAATTCTGATTATATATATTATATGTATTAAATAAGATCGCTGCACCGACACACGATCTCGCGCGCGCAGCGCGCGGAAGTTTTCTAGTATGTCAAAAAGAGCCATTTTTTGAGATGCGTTAAGACGAAATACCTTACCATGATGAAAGACAGCCTCCGAAAACTGGTCCATTAGGCCCATTTTGTTATTTTCGTACATAATTAGAAAATGATTCAATATTGTGAGGATTAATTCGTAGGTTTTTGAATCTTCAAGGTACCCCACGTTGAAAATTAGACCCTCTTCAAAACCTAAATGCAGCTCCGCGGGGTAAACGGAGATTCCTCCATTTGTTTGACACTCGTTAAAACCTCCTAAAATGGCAGATATTATCCGAATGGAGTAAACAAATTCTACTGTATACTGAAATTCTTATATTTGGACCTCCAATTAGGTTGTACAGAGTGAGATAAGGTTCTTAGACAATTGTACAAATCTCCAAAAGTGGCATGTTCTACCCATTTTAATTCAACGAAAGGTGTTAAAAGGGTTTCAATTTTAACGCGGGACGAGCTTAACTTTGATTACAGTAATTTTATAATTCAATCTTTCCTTAACCGTCTGATGAATGTTTGAATCTGGAGATTAACCGTCCGATGATTGGGAACTTTGCCTTAAGCCTCTGTAGAAAATCTTTGATCTTTGGTAGGCACATTTACATGGACGCACAGATGACTAGGTATCTACTTAGGCGTTGAAAGCACATGTACCTTTTGGTCCAGCGTAAATCAAGCGGATGCGAATGTGCTAATGAAGGGATGATTCTCCGGAACCTTTTGTTATGATGATGGCACAATGGTTTACGCACTATATGCCTGCTGGTGGCTCTAGCGTTTACCGATGTGTGCGTGTATATGCGTCCTGGCTCAAGGGATGTCGTTTCGATGCTGCGGGAATGCGTGTGATTCCCGATGGCCCCACGTCGCCGCTGCTGCCGCCGCCACCGTCGCATCCCACCGCACTATCCCTCACCCAGGGGGCGAGGTGAGCTCCAGTTCCAGTGCGTATTGGCACTCGATACGAACTGCGGCATGCTGACGGTCCCGCGATTCATGACCGTTCGCTTTGCTCGGCCGTCCTGCCTGCTATATTCGTACTATCGAAGGACCACCCTCCCACTTTGCCTTTATGAACCGTGCTATACGTGCACAACCGTGCTAAATCATACAGAGTGAAATTACGAGAGACCTATAGGGGATGCTAGAGCTATAGCCATCGGAGTACGCGATAACCCCCAAGCTGACCAGCCCGTCAACGACCCACAAACTCTCCAACGGTTTATTCGATAGTCGCACCAGACGGGGAAAGCCTTTTTCCTGTTTGAATACACCTCGAATTATATATTTTACCGGCCAAACGACTCGGACATCGGTGTTCGACGTTTGCATACGTCAGTCAAAAAGTTCCAGCATCAGCAAACAAATATTTACGTAGAATTCTGACAGTTTGGGAAAATTAGGATTTTATAAACATTCACGGATTCCCAATGGTTTTTACGTTATTCGCAACATGAATAGCAATTTATTCACAGAGCGTGCAATTTTTTATGCAAAGTAAAACCTTGCATTAACTTTTGCGAGACATGAGACATTTTTTTTTCCTTTTTACATGAAATAAGCACTAGTCAGTGATGCTGGGTACATCATTTTATAAAGATCGGTAGTAGGATTAGAATTTTGTAGGAATTTGATTTTGTCTTTATTATTGATTGTCGCTTAAAATACAGCTAAACTTCATTGTTCAAGATTTATTTCTTTAAGATATCGAATTTTGGTCTTCACTATCATTCTCAAGCCACATATTCGACCCAAGAAAATACCGGTTACAAGCCTTTTTACCATGATTTTAAAAAAGTGACTTTTTTCCATTTCTGATTCCAGAATTCACAGAACTTCCGGTCGGAAACCTAAATTATTTTTTCTTTAAGGGGTTAGGCCACTCTAGAATTTTCGAAAAATCGATTTTTTTTTTCTCCTTGGAAATGACTCATTAGGGTTTCTAGAATGCTGTCCCAAAAAATTATTGCAGGCAAAAATTTGTAAATGCCCCATTTTCGATTTTTAATGAGAGGCCGCCCGGTTAGCAGCCCCAGTGGGGTTAAGTCCGGCTGGTGGTTACATCCCAGCACTGGCCCAAGGCTGGCCGAGCCTCGCGTACTGGCACAGTCTCGGGCCAGTACTGGGATGTAACCTCGTGCCAGGCCTCACCTACCTGGGAGGGAACCTCTTTTGTGTGCGCTTCGGTAAAGGTACTGAGAAGGGTCAAAGCAGGTATACGGCAGATAAACGCGTTTATCTCAAAACTGCTCTTTTCAAGTTGGCCGGAAACATGACTCAAAAAGTTTACCACCGATTTATTTGAAATTTTGGATATATCTTCAAAAATACATTATCTACAGAAGTACGTAGGATTTTTTTTTTAAAGTTGCATAGTTTTTTTGTTATTGACAATTTTCGAACGATTTTTAAGCCAAATTTTTGAACTTTCACTTTAGATGCTCGCCATTTTGTCAAAAATGCCTGTATCGAAAAAATCCTACGTACTTCTCTAGCTACTGTTATGTATAAGTGAAAACCATTAAAAAACTCATCATAATTCAAAAATTACTGAAGCTGTGTGTCCGGCCGTGGATTCCAAAAAAAAAAAGAGATGTCATCGCAACAACGCTGTACAGCCGCCATTTTTAAATTAATGACTATGAAAAAATTACTATATATAGTTAATGATATGTACAATAAATACCCTTTCTCAAAAAATCGATGTCTCTAATAGATTTTCTGAAAAAAATTCCCAAAAAAAGCCTTTTTTGTGGCCCTCTAGAGTGGCCTAACCCCTTAAGATATCGAATTTTGTTGAAAAGCGAAAAATAATGAGGAAGCGATGTGCAAGGTTCAACTTTTTTTGTATTTCTTAAATACTTGATTTTGATACCGTCGATTTTATGAGCATTCCAAAAACATGTCCATGTAAATTATATCGTCGTCTACTAAAATTGGTTACACTTCATGCTTTCCAGAAATCCAACCCGGAAACGGGTTAATAGATATTAGTAACGTTGTAAAAAAGTTCCTCTTCCATTTTTATGATTGCCCCTCTCCAGTTTCTTTGTTGATGCCAGTTCGACCCTCGCGCCTTAGAGGATCCTTCGGCCTGACTATCGTCCGAAGCAGTGAGAGCGGCGAAAGAGTGTCGACACTCCGTGCGTAAAATTTTAATTGGAAGATTAAGGCCCTCTCATTCATTTTGTACGGAAAGGGAGTGAAGAATTAGTGCAAGTAGACACGTTTTTGAAAGCAAGAGTTGTGATTTCGCGAAAAGAGGACAAGCGAGTGTCTAGCAGTGCACATCGTCACGTACTTCTTCTCTCGACGTACTAACGAACAAAAATTAAATCGTCTCCTTCGCGATTTTCTACAAGAAAAAATTTCTCTTCGTTCATGCTCAAACTCGTCTGCTCCTTGAACCACATTATTTTGCCTTTGATACTATGTAACTCTTCTCCACTGCGCTTTTTATAGTTCAATGTATTCAGAGAATTAGTGCTAGTCGAAAAGTAAAGTTAAAATTTGTATTTTATTTATAGTACAAATCATAAAAAGATATGACAAAAAGAGAAATAATAAATACCAATATCACGTTTTTTAAAGCTTCGTCATACATGAATCTGTGTTTCCAGCGTTTGGCCAATTTACATTTGGCTTTTGCCTAAAAGTAGCTAATAAAAAGATAAATACTTATATACGATAACTAATTGGAACTATTAAAGTAGATAATATTAAGGGGATGCTGGAGTAGATTTTTTTGCCGACTTTGATCGGTGAGTTTTTCGATCAGGACACACGTGGCGCCGACGTAGTCTGTTTACTTTGGAAAAAGATACTGAATCTCCCGAAAAGCAATATGGCCGCACACGATATGTCAGCTGAGCTTTGCCGTAAGATTTAATTGTTTCTGGAAATTAGATGTGTAAAATCAGACCGGACGGTAATTCTGTGATGATTTCTGAATATTCGAAAACCATCAGAATGTCAAATACACAAGCCAAATCCATGTATAGTGTATACTACGATCGCGTTGCAAAGGCTCGGAGCTTTTGCCAAAAAAAAACAGACTACATCGGCGCCACTTGTGTTCTAATCGGGAAACTTCATTCGCGCTCTTCTTGACCCACTCTGATCGCGAACAGACTACGTGAACGTAGTCTGGATTTTGCGTGGATTCCTTTTGTGTAATTGACTTTTCGACGCTCGTAGAATATTCAGAGAACGCTAAAGAATGGACGTACATTTCGATTTAACGTATGTGAGTTCCAGAATCTTTTATATCTTACCAAACAGGCGATGCTGACAAACCCTGGCGGCCATTTTGATTTCGGAAGGTTTAGTAATATACGATTTTTTTCATTTATTGTACGTTTTCACCAAATATTCGAATGTACGTCCACACGCAAATAAAAAGCTTGGTTAGAACAACCAAGCTCTTGGTTATAAGTGCTTGGTTGTTCTAACCAAGCATTTTTTTCCGTGCACTCGTTTATGTTGATATTACAATCGTATACAATTTGAAGCATGTGTGTAGCGTATTAACGAAGAATAATCAAAACTATGAAAAAGCCTGTTCTTACCGACCAAAGTCGGTAATAAAATCTACTCCAGCATCCCCTTAAGGGGATGTTGGAGTAGATTTTGATGCCGACTTTGGTCGGTAAGTTTGCCGATTAGGACATAGGTGGCGCCGACAGACCTTTGCTGTAAGATATAATTGTTTCTGGAAATTAGATATGTAAAATCAGACCGGACGTCAATTCTGTGATGATTTCTAAATATTCCAAAACAATCAGAATGTTAACTACACAAGCCAAATCCATATATAGTGTATATTACGGTCGCATGGCAGAGGCTCGGAGCTTTTGCCAAAAGTAAACAGCGCCACCTGTCTCCTAATGACGGAACTATATTCACGCTCTTTACCAGCTTTGAGCCTGTGCGAAAAGCAAACAGTCTTTGCAATCGTAGTATACACTATTCGTGGATTTAGTTTGTGTAATCGACATTCCGACGGTTTTGAAAGGTTCAGGAATAATCAAAGAATGGGTGTCCGATCTGATTTAACACATGTGAGTTCCAGAAACGTTTATATCTTACCTCAAAGGACCTGTTGACATTTCGAGCGGCCATATTGGTTTTTGAGAGGTTCAGTAATATACAATTTCTTACATTTCTTGTATGTTTTGAACAGTAATTCGACCGGACACCCAAGCATGAATGTTTTTATTACATCCCTGCAAAATTTGACGTATATTTGTAGCATAATTTCTATGAATAGTGTATACTATGAAATCGCCTATTTTTACCGACCAAAGTCGGTAAAAAAATCTACTCCAGCATCCCCTTAAGTGATAATGGGATGAAAAGAATGGCCCGCCCTTAAGCACGCATCATTTATTATTTAAATGTCCATACTTTCCATACTATATATAAATTTTTTTTAAATTTGAAAAAAAAACCGATAATCATTCCGATAGTGGTTTGAATTAACGATTTATCGCATGATTCGTTATGGACTCTAAAAAATTAATTGCAATTAATTCTTTGAATGGCTTTAGATGGTCATACGAGTAAGCTGCAATCATTCATTGCAAACAAATGGACATATATATTTTTTTTAAATTTAAATGAAAAAAAGAAATGTGCAACGATTTAGTAGAACATGCATAACATCTGGTTGCGGTTTTACGCTACATGAGCAACTCGGGATTCAGAGTATTATATACCGACAGCTTTGGTTGATTTGAAACAAAATCAAAAAGTGGAAATCACACGGAGAATATATAAAGCGTTATAGGATATGCTATTGACAAACGAATCACGTACATATCGGATTCAACATTTTTATCGTCATAGGGCCAGAGGATGCAAGGTACACCTTTTTCCGTAACTGCAACAGCGGCGCTAGGGTGTAGTTAATATGCGCTTACTGTACTCCGTTTGTCTGTCTCGCTCCAACTGTATCTCCTGCTATGAAAAGATACGTAACCTCTGGCATATTGATGATTTCCTGGGTTCCGTAACCATGTCCTCTCAAAGCCCGCAACAATAATTCATCGAACCTCGTATATCCCTTTTGCTTTGCTTTCCCCTTATTCTTTCATTCGTCGATGTGATAAAAAAGTTTTTCCCTTCCGCAAATCTAAAGCCCATGCCCCAATTAATTAATATACCAGCATCAATCGAATTTGTATTTCTGACTCTAGCTGTACGTGGGCAGTTTCCTAAATAGTTCAAGTTTACTGTCTATTTGCACATGAAATACTTAAATATGTAATTATTTGTTGCTTTATGCTTTATTGCTATGAATTATTTTTATCAAGACTTTCCGATCAAGATTTTAGAAACGAAGCGACTTAACCTGTTGAAAAGATCTCATAAAAATCGATAGAAGATGACAAAAACCGCACAGATACTTATACACCGAGAGAAAAGATTTCATTGACGCCAAAGAAATCGTGTAGTTCATTCCCGTGGCTAAATATGGTCCAATAGACAAAGTTGGTTAGGTTGACCAATTTTTTAGTTCAACTGGCAACCTAGTTGGTTGTGACACCCAATTCGTTAGTTGCCAACCCATTAATTTACTGGCAACCAACTGGTTTGTCGCCCCAACTGATTTGTTTCTGTAAGGAACCAGTTTATTTCTGAACCAATTTTTTCTGTCCGTGTAGAATCTTATGAATAATGAGGAAAAAAATCTATTTTTACCTTACATCGTTTTACAAATCTTTGAAATTCATTGTGTCCACGTGGGTTATCAATGACATAGGATAGTCTCGATACTTTAATTGTTTTATGATCGTAAAAGCTGTACCATTTAAGCTATAACGACAGCTGCAGGGTCAAAGCTATAATATTGAGTTGTTATATGAGCCAATCAAATTTACGTCAAACGTTAATATTTGCAATTATTGTCATCTAGGTTAATGACCACGAGCGAGCTGACAGTTATATCGTTTACCCTACACTAAATGACACACACAATGCTTACAAACGGATTACACAAGACTACTGAAAACATTGTATTTGAAACAATTGAGGTTAGGAAGTCTTCCAACTCCAGTCTTGGGTTATTTAGACCCTAGTGGCGTAGGTCAGTGATGCACTCGTGCAGGAGCTTCACTCATCCAGGCAGTAGCGTTGCCAGGATTTTGTTGCGGTAGGAAGATCCAAACCTTAAGAAGGTTGGAGCGCTCCACACTAGTCAAATCAGTGCTAAATTTTTGAAAGCGTTTCTACAATTTCAGATGGTTTAATAATCTGTTCCAAGGTGTTAATCACATAGCAGCATTAGTTCTTGATATTCAAATACATTTACAGCTGTCATATGAACAGTAAATCGATCAATATCTCCAAATTTCCGATGTCATGTTTTTTCATCCAGTTTTGTAAAAGGGTAAACCGTAATATCAGTCCGATTATGAAGAAACATAGCTCATTTTGATCAGTGGAAGATCCTTAATCGATTGACCGTCCGGATTTTCTATAGTATCAGGCGTTCAACAGTTACAGCCGTTTGTATACTTGATTTTAGGTTATGATAGGATAAACAAACGGTTGTATCTTTTGAACTGCTAATACGATTTTAAAAAATAGACGGCCAATCGATAGAATATCTTTTAGTAAACAAAATGAGCTATTGGTCGTCATAATCGGACTGATATTACGGATTAGTCTTTTAAAAAACTGGATGAAAAAACATAACATCGGAAATTTGCAGATATTGATCGATTTACTGTTGATATCACAGCTGTGAATGTATTTGAATATCAAGAACTAATGCTGCTATGTGATTAACACCTTGGAACAGATTATTAAACCATCTAAAATTGTAGAAACGCTTTTAAAAATTTAGCACTGATTTGACTAGTTTGGAGCGCTCCAACCTCCTTAAAGAGAGTCATAGTCGACAAAAAAAATATATATGCAGGCGTGAAATATAATCATTAATATGATTATCATTATGAATAAATGAAAAGTTCGTTTTCCGAAATTCAGAGCGACACCCAAAAATTTTTTAAAAAATCCAAAATCACGTAAAACCTGAACCGTGTTACCGATCATCACCAAATTTGGTACGTAGCAGGGCTGAATGTTATTTTTCCTGTGTAGAAAATTTCAGTCGATTATTTAAAATTTTACCTAAATTAGACCAAAACAAAAATTTTTCGAAAAATTCAAAATCTCATAAAAACCGAACCGTTTTACCGATCATCACCAAATTTGGTACTTAGTAGGGCTGAATGTTATTTTTCCTGTGTAGAAAATTTCAGTCGATTAGTTGAAGTTTTACCTGAATTAGAGCAAAAGGAAAATTTTTCGAAAAATTCAGAATCTCATACAAACCGAACTGTTTGAACGATCATCACCAAATTTGGTACGTAACAGGGCTGAATGTTATTTTTCCTGTGTAGAACATTTCAGTCGATTAATTGAAATTTTACCTGAATTAGAGCAAAACAAAAATTTTTCGAAAAATTCAAAATCTCATAAAAACCGAACCGTTTTACCGATCATCACCAAATTTGGTACTTAGTAGGGCTGAATGTTATTTTTCCTGTGTAGAAAATTTCAGTCGATTATTTAAAATTTTACCTAAATTAGAGCAAAACAAAAATTTTTCGAAAAATTCAAAATCTCATAAAAACCGATCCGTTTTACCGATCATCGCTAAATTTGGTACGTAACTGGGCTAAATATTATTTTTCCTGTGTAGAAAATTTCAGTCGATTAATTGAAATTTTACCTGAATTAGAGCAAAACGAAAATTTTTCGAAAAATTCAAAATCTCATAAAAACCGAACCGCTTTACCGATTTGGCCCAAATTCAATAGCAAATGTCGTATCACTTTGTTCAATTTTAATACGAAGTTTCAGCCCCGTAGCTAAAAATTCGTTCGAGCTAGAGCATTTACGTACTTTTTCCAAAATTTCAAAATTCTTATAAAAATGAAATGCGTTAAGCGATTTTTGTAAAATTTATACCAGTTGAAGATTAGCTAGTACTGTACATGTTGTTTAAATTTTAGCTGATTCGGTCGAATACTTTATAAGTTACAGTTATATGAATTTTTTACCTTTCATCACAATCACACACACACACACACACAAACGCAATCATACATACATCCGGAAAATTTTGCTAAACCACTTTTCACGACGTTTCAGACCATTTTAAACGTTGTCATAAAAATCTCGAAAAAAAATGTTCATTAAAACAAAGGAAGCAAAAATATTCGCACGAACAAAAAGCTTCCTCTATAACGAAGCAAAATCTTCGGAGTTTTCGGTGGGGAGGATCTTCGGGCCACCCTCTGGCTACGCCACTGCTTCCAGGATATGACCATCGACCGAGTGATACTTAGATCGAAAGCGCGAGAGGAAGACACAGTGAGGAAAAGTAGGTCCAGGCTTACCGAATTATCGTTTGATAAGCCGTAATGTATAGACTCTCTATAAATGACTATTCCTATCCCATTCCTAATCCTAGATCCAACATCCCCCCTTTATGCCCGCCGTCCAAAGCAACCCAACCCAATCGTGGCTTCAACAATGCCGGAATGATTGGCTCGACTGTCTGCCCTCATAGAGCGCGGCATTCACTACTTACAATGCGAAATGTACTATCGCAGACCTACACTACCATTCTTGTACACCGTCCCATCTCACTCTTGAGCCCAACGTTCAGCTTTCAAAGCAACCACAGCGCCAATGTAGCTTCGCTCTAATAGTATCGTCACTTTCCGCTACCGCTCCTTCGGTTGCATCAGTGAAACGAACTTTTTCGTCTATTCTGCTACCGTCGACCGTTGGTCATCTCGATGCTTTGTTATATCGATATAACCCGACATATAATTCACTCCGCACGAGAAATTACATGGAATACAGATTGTCAAATTTTCGTCAACGTAATTCTTAGCATGTGGATGAAGGAAATGATATACAGCAAATAAATATGCATATACAAGTATAAATATAAATATACAAGAATTAATAAACAGTCACTGTCGTGATCCAATATGTTCATAGAAATTCAGTTCACAACGTTCAATTGAGAAGATATAGTTTGTCCATATTTATCACGCATTTCTCATATACATTTCCTTTTGATTCATGAAATATAACTTATCAATATTTATCACACAATTTCGCATATCATTTCCTTTTGGCTCATGAGATATAACTTATCAATATTTATTACGACTTATATTTTACAATGTCTTTCAATTCACGCGGCAATTCTCATTCACACAATATACATTTTTTTAAAACTTTCATTATACATTCATTTCTGAAACAATGTCGCTTCTCAATCAACAACAAACTTCTTCTAGATTCAGTATGTTCTAATAGAGTATGATTTTCCCCCAAGACTCATAGAATGGAATAGGACAGCAAAGAATACTTTACTTACTTATTTTACTTATATATCGCTCTATATTATAAAAAGATCTCACCGCCGCCGGCCCCGCCGCCGTCGCCGTGTCAAGAATCGAGGGACTTAGAAAAATTTTAGGGGTCTTTCCCATACTTCCAGGGGTCTTTCCCATACTTCCTGGGAGTCTTTCCCATACTTCCCGAGAGTTTTTCACATACTTCAGAGCGGTCTTTCCCATACTTCCCAAGGGTCTTTCCCATACTTCTCGGGAGTCTTTCCGACACTTCCTGGAGGTCTTTCCCATACTTCCCGGGAGTCTTTCCCATACTTCCCGGGAGTCTTTCCCATACTTCCTGGAGGTCTTTCCCATACTTTCCATGGGTCTTTCCAATACTCCCCGGAGATCTTTCCCATACTCCCCGGGAGCCTTTCCCATACTTTCCGGGCGTCGTTCCCATACTCCCCAGACGATTTTCCTATACTTTCCGTGGGGTTTTTCCATACCCCACAGGATGTATATATATCTCTTAGAAAGATCTCGTCGCCGCCGCCACCGTGTCAAGAATCGAGGGATTTAGAAAAATTCAGGGGGGTCTGTGAGACCCTAGAGAGGATGGGGTCTGTGAGACCCTAGAGAGGATGGGGTCTGTGAGACCCCAGAGGGGTTGGGATCTGTGAGACCCCAGAGGCGGTGAGGTCAGTGAGACCCAGAGGTGATGGGGTCAATGAGAACTCAAGCCCAGTTTTTTCTGATTCCCTCGATGGCCGTCAGAAGGCCGACGCGACCGCGCATAGCGCGCGAGCCACAATTACATCCTAGTATGTATATATGTATATGTATATGTAATACTTATTTGTTATTTAAAAAAAAATTTTACTCGGGATGGCAGAAATATTCTAATGGAGTTAGCATTTTATGCTTACTGGGTATTACGAACAACCCTTTAGTGCACAATAATATTTTTCGATCAACAAAAATATATATATATATATCTTGATATGTAGTAAAATTGAAAATCTCGCTTCGTGATTAAACTTTTCAGGCTCTCAACGAGAAAACTACTTGACACATCACGTCAAAGGGTAAATGGAGTAATAGCGCCATTGTTAAACAAGAAATCATAGATCGGAATGACTTTACATGGTAGCACGATCAACAGAAGGCCAACATACAGTTGTTTGATGTGATATCTACCTATAGGTTGTACAACTACATCGTTCTACTCGTTTCCATAGAGCGAACACTACTCTCGTTCACGTTTGACTTGACGAATTTAATTTAACTTGACTTTGATGCCGTGCCCACTCTGTATTAACCGGTCCCGTTCTCGCTTTGACCCTGTGGCTTCTTTTGGTCTCACGGCACTCTCTGCTACTTCACGTTCGTACCACACACAAGAACTCATGCTGACCTCTCGGGCGTAAAGATCATGTTTCGAATAGCCATTGAAGTAGGGCATTTCTCAAATGGATATCCCGGACAACGAGTTTTTTGCTTCCTCATAGAGGAAGTTTTGTTTTCACGAAAATTCTTTTTTCGAGATTTTCAGGTCAAAACGTTTAAAGAGAAAAGTGGTTTAAAAAAATTGTCCAGATGTATCCCACATAGAAAAATATATATGTAACATATATGGTAAATATATGGCGCCAAAAAGTTCTATATGCTGCATATATACTGCATATATGTGTGCTAAAATACATGCAAAATATATGAGATATATATATGGAATATATGTAAAATATATTTCATATACGTTTAGCGCCAAAAAGTTCTATATGTCGAATATATCATGCATATATTTCTATTTCCATGTGGGATGTATGTGTGTGTGATGAAAGGCGAAAAATTCATATAACGGTAACTTATAAAGTTTTCGATCGAATCAGCTAAAATTTAAACTACATGTACAGTACTGGCTAATCTACAATTGGTATAAATTTTACAAAAATCGCTTAACGCATTTCATTTTTATAAGAATTTTGAAATTTTGACAAAAGTACGTAAATGCTCTAGCTCGAACGAATTTTTAGCTATCGGGCTGAAACTTCATATTAAAATTGAACAAAGTGCTACGACCTTTGATATTGAATTTGGGCCAAATCGGTAAAGCGATTCGGTTTTTATGAGATTTTGAATTTTTCGAAAAATTTTCGTTTTGCTCTAATTCAGGTAAAATTTCAACTAATCGACTGAAATTTTCTACACAGGAAAAATAACATTTAGCCCTGCTACGTACCAAATTTGGTGATGATCGGTAAAATGGTTCGGATTTTACGTGATTTTGAATTTTTTAAAAATTTTTTGGTGTCGCTCGGATTTCGTAAAACGTCAGAAATCATCAACTTCGTCAATAATTTTCATCTTTCGCAAAGCTTTCTCTGTGAGGAAGCCAAAAATAAAATAAAGAAACTTCCTCATAGAGGTGGCTTTGTAAAAGGCCGCAATGTGCAAGGTTCTACTTTCCATCCTTTTTTACCAATGCTTTTGTTTTCAAAAGGATAAAATCACTGTTCCGATAGATATTCAATTTTTAACATTGTTTTATTTAATCTATAATGTCAGTTTCGTTCAACTACCTATAAATCACAATATATTCCATCTAGAGTTGTAACAATCTCATCACCGTAAAAAGAGTCTTCATTGATTACAAAAAAATGGGTGGATTGAATTTTTTTAATTGACTTTAAGGAAATGTTTCCTAGTTTTCAATGGAACGGTGTATTTGATTTTCAAAAAAAGTGTTTCATTAATTCAAAGAAATTCAAAAAAACAGTTTCGGTCCACCAACGGTGAGCGCGATCGCGTCAGTCGCGTTGATAGTCGCGAAACAAATTATTTCTATTATTTTTTTGCACCTAATACGGCATGGAAAAGCATTTTTTTAAAGCAACCGCTGCCGTGCTTTCATTCCTTCAGCGACATGTAATTTTATAGGTTAGGTTTTTATTTTTGTCACTGGAAGACGATTTCTTTGAAATCAATGAAAAAAGATTCCTTGGATCAAGGAAATTTTTCACTAATTCTTTCACCAGTTGGAATTTTAATGAAATTTATTTGAATCAACTTTTTCTCTCGTTGTGATTTGAGACACAATGACTATCGTTGTGCTAAAAGAAATTTTCAACCCGAATTTTCCATACGAATATAATGTTAGTCGTCTTGATTCATCAAAATCATTATTATTTATCAAAGAATCGGCGCATATTACAAATGTCGATTGAAAAAAACAATTCTCCGAGAATTTGAGAAAAACAAGTAGAGCTACAATGAAAACATAGCAGCAGATTGTGATCCGAAAAAATGAATAACCGAAAAACACTGATTGGCGGAACACTTAAACGTTCAGTACATGATAACTTTTAATCTGCACAACTCTGTTTTTAATAATATATTATTCGAATCTAACAAAAGGCTCGAGCATACATATCAACGTCCACCTGTTCATCTTTGTACCTTTCTGTTGTCCGATTCTCGTATTTCTCTTTTCATGCGTTTCTATTTAGCGGCAGGATTTAGCATTTTGTAGTATCCACCGACGGTGATGGCGTTTGTCGAGAGCTAAAATATCTTGTTGCGTCGACTAATCCCTCGTTGTCATCGTGTTTCATAAGGATTAAATCTATCCTCCCCCTGGATTCCGGTTTGTAATTCTCATAATCTGACTAAGTTTCAGAGAGAAAAATATAATATCGCTATGAACGAGGTTGAAAGAGAAGGGCAGTGGAAGGGAGTCGAGCACAGAGTGGGAATAACGTAATGAGAAACACGCTCGCGTTTGCATTACTATTCGCACCGCAGGCTCATAGTGTCCATAGCATAGTCCTCTTCTGACGTCCTGCTGCAGTATTCCAGTAGCCCGAGTCTGGAAATTCGTCGACGGCTGACATACCAAACGTCATTCTTCCGCACGAGTTGAAACAAAATTCGGACTATCCGTAACGCAGCGTGAATATACAGCTTTTCCTACAGATCTTTATACTACATACTATGCATCTCTACACTAATACAATAGTAGTAGTGTAGTGTAGAATGTGCATTCCAGCAGCACAATCAATTTCGATTTTTAACAGTTGCAATTTTTTATTTCGTTTCTCGATGTAAAAAACTGGTTTTTCACTCTGCAAGCCAGATCAGCCACTGTTCAAATAAAAATCTATTCTAAATACTTTTCGATTCAAATGACTATAAATGATTTTGATTCCTCATAGAGGAAGTTTTGTTTTCATGAAATTTTTTTTTTTCGAGATTTTGAGGTCAGAACGTTTAAAATAGTCTGAAACGTCGAGAAAAGTGGTTTAGAAAAATTGTCCGGATGTATGTATGTGTGTGTGTGTGTGTGTGTGTGCGTGTGTGTGATGAAAGACCAAAAATTCATATAACTGTAACTTATAAAGTATTCGATCGAATCAGCTAAAATTCAAACAAGATGTACAGTACGGGGTAATCTTCAATTGGTATAAATTTTACAAAAATCACTTAACGCATTTCATTTTTATAAGAATTTTTAAATTTTGAAAAAAGTACGTAATTGCTCTAGCTCGAACGAATTTTTAGCTATCGGGCTGAAACTTCGTATTAAAATTGAACAAAGTGATACGACCTTTGGTATTGAATTTGAGCCAAATCGGTAAAGCGGTTCGGTTTTTATGAGATTTTGAATTATTCGAAACATTTTCGTTTTGCTCTAATTTAGGTAAAATTTTAACTAATCGACTGAAATTTTCTATACAGGAAAAATAACATTCAGCCCTACTATGTACCAAATTTGGTGATAATCGGTAAAACGGTTCGGTTTTTATGAGATTTTGAACTTTTTGAAAAATTTTTGTTTTGCTCTTATTCAGGTAAAATTTCAAGTAAGCGACTGAATTTTTCTACACAAGAAAAATAACATTCAGCCCTACTAAGTACCAAATTTGGTGATGATCGGTAAAGCGGTTCGGTTTTTATGAGATTTTGAATTTTTCGAAAAATTTTTGATTTGCTCTAATTCAGGTAAAATTTTAACTAATCGACTGAAATTTTCTACATAGGAAAAATAACATTCAGCCCTACTAAGTACCAAATTTGGTGATAATCGGTAAAACGGTTTGGTTTTTATGAGATTTTGAATTTTTCGAAAAATTTTTGTTTTGGTCTAATTCAGGTAAAATTTCAAATAATCGACTGAGTTTTTCTACACAGGAAAAATAACATTCAGCCCTGTGACGTATCAAATTTGGTGATGATCGGTAAAACGGTTCGGTTTGTATGAGATTCTGAATTTTTCGAAAAAATTTCCTTTTGCTCTAATTCAGGTAAAATTTTAACTAATCGACTGAATTTTTCTACACAGGAAAAATAACATTCAGCCCTACTAAGTACCAAATTTGGTGACAATCGGTAAAACAGTTCGGTTTTTATGAGATTTTGAATTTTTCGAAAATTTTTTGTTTTGCTCTAATTCAGGTAAAATTTCAACTATTCGACTGAATTTTTCTACACAGGAAAAATAACATTCAGCCCTACTAAGTACCAAATTTGGTGACAATCGGTAAAACAGTTCGGTTTTTATGAGATTTTGAATTTTTCGAAAATTTTTTGTTTTGCTCTAATTCAGGTAAAATTTTAACTAATCGACTGAAATTTTCTACACAGGAAAAATAACATTCAGCCCTGTTACGTACCAAATTTGGTGATGATCGGTAAAGCGGTTCAGTTTTTATGAGATTTTGAATTTGTCGAAAAAATTTTGTTTTGCTCTAATTCAGGTAAAATTTCAACTAATCGACTGAAATTTTCTACACAGGAAAAATAACATTCAGCCCTGTTACTTACCAAATTTGGTGATGATCGGTAAAACGGTTCGGATTTTACGTGATTTTGAATTTTTTAAAAATTTATTGGTGTCGCTCTGGATTTCGTAAATCGTCAGAAATCATCAACTTCGTCAATAATTTTCATCTTTCGCAAAGATTCCTCTATGAGAAAGCCAAAAATAAAATAAAGAAACTTTCTCATAGAGGCGGCTGTGTAAAAAGCGAAAAAGAATGAGGAAGCAATGTGCAAGGTTCTACTTTGCATCGTTTTTTTTAAATAAAGAGCATAAATTATTTTTGATTTATGTTTGTAGAATGTGCAATCCAGCACCACAATCAATTTCGATTTTTAGCAGTTGCAGTATTTTTTTTTTTTTCGTTTCTCGCTGTAAAACTGCTTTTTCACTCTGCAAACCAGATCGGCCACTGTTCAAATAAAAATCTATTCTAAATACTGTTCGATTTAAATCACTGTAAATGATTTTTATAATAATGAGCATAAATTATTTTTGCTCTCCCCACTGAACTAAAAATAATAAATTTTCGGTCTAGATACTCAAAACCCGTTCCTTAAACCACGAAATATTTCAAACACCTTTATGACAAAATGTTACTTAATTACTTTATTAAATGAACAGATATAATCAATTGCACGATACAAATCGAATGTAGTTAAAAATTTTCTTTAACTCACAGGCAGAACTAGTCGTTTTCTAAAACGATATCTACTATTCGCCTACTTGAAAAAATAAAAATAAAAATAAAATAAATCATAACTCTTTATTCATTATTCGATGCATATTGACGAATTTTTCAAGATATATTCAGTTAAATTTCCGGAAGAATAATTTTTCTCACAATTATTTAAGAGTTTTAACATTGAACTTCACTTTCCCTCGACTATTATTTTCCACTAGAGTTTGAGAATAGAAACCAAAAAAATCGATGTGATTTAGAGTTACATAAGGATCCTTGGAATTGTGAATAAAAGGCCCGAAGGCTCGGAGCACTATTCTGTTCTTCAAGACCACCAACGTAGAAAGAGAAAATGACAGAGCAAAGCACTCGAGATATCTTGTTATGTCTTTGTTCTACCCCCGAGTTAATATCGCAGTTTTAGTAATTTCACTAGCGGAGAACTTGGATCGATAGGAAGTTGCTCGACGAGGATCACGAGATATCAGAAGGGAAGAAAGCACTCGCAAATTTCTAGGAGTCGTCTCCATCTATTCCGCAAGCGTTGGTAATTCCACTCCAGCGGATACAGTTCGTGGTTACATGCGCTAAAGCGAAATGAGGAAGTGAGTTGATGTTCGCAGTCCGGGTCAAGGCGCAACTGTAATTGCTTTGACCCATTGTAAGGAGTACTTAATAAACACTGTTAGAAAAGATTGCAAGTTTTTATTCATAAATTCGTCATCGAAATTTAATATACAATTGTGGTTTAAAATTCATGTACTTTCCCGAGTTAAAATTTATACCCTTCCAACACCCTTCATTGAATTATAATGGGTAAAATATGCCACTTTTGGAGGTTTATACAAGGGTCTAAGAACCTCATCTCACTCTGTACAACCTAATAATTGGAGGTCCAAACATAAGAATGTCAATCTACATTAGACTCCTTTTACTCCATTCGGGTAATATCTGCCTTTTTCGGAGGTTTTGACGAGTGTCAAAAGAATGGAGGAACCTCCGTTTACCTCGCGGGACTGCTACATTTAGGTTTTGAAGAGGGTCTAAATTTCAACTCGGGTTTCCAGTAAAATTAAAGCAAATTATTAAAATTTAAGGACTTTTAGATTTAGATTTCGATTTAGATTTAGATTTTATTAAGATCCTGGGATTTTAAACCTGGGATAAAATTCATGTACTTTTCCAGTAAAATTAAAGCAAATTATTAAAATTCAAGTACTTTTAGATTTAGATTTAGATTTTATTAAAATCCTGGGATTTTACTGTAAAATTAAAGTGAATTATTGAATGTGCTGTAGCATACATTATTTTTACATTACACTTGTATACTAAATTTAATATACTAGTTTATGAATAAAAACTTCCAGTAAAAGTACACTAAATTTCAAGTAGATTTTTTTTACAGTTAAGAGAGTTATTCTTGTCATCTGTAAATATTTTTGTCTAGACGGTTTCTACAATATGTATTTTGCAACAAAAAAAAAATTGTATATTGGAAAAAATTCAATCATGAAAATTGAAAAAAAAAACGCTGACAAAGTCAAGCAATTGTTTCCTAATTTGGAAAAATTTCCTATCATCTCGAGCTGTTTTTCGAATGATATGTGGATATTTTCAGTACCGCCAAAACAATTCCCGCGCAAAAAAGAAAGTATTAAAACAGTATTTAAAAAAAAGAGTCTCTATGAGGAAGTTTTTTTATTTTATTTTTGGCTTCCTCATAGAGGAAGCTTTGCGAAAGATAAAAATTATTGACGAGGCAATGTGCAAAGTTCCACTTTGCATCCTTATTTTAAATACAAATTAAAGAAGTACGAAAACAAAAATTTTCATAAATTCAAAATTCTGTAAAATCTAAACCGCTTTATGTATTTCGCTTAAATTCAATACCGATCGTCATTTTTCATTGCTTTATTCATCAAAAACTGTTTAAGCTCATTATCTAAAAAATTGTGGCAGCTAGAAAACATACAGAGATTTTTTGAAAAATTCAATGTCTTATAAAATCTGAACCAGTTTACCAATCTTCATCAAATTTGATATCTACTACAACTGGATGTTAATTTTACCCTGCAAAAGATTTTAGCGGGTTTGGTCGAACTTAACTTGAATAAGAACGAAAACAAAATTTTTTCGAAAATTCGAAATTTTATAAAATCTAAACCGCTTTATGGATTTCGCTCAAATTCAATACCGATCATCATTTTTCATTTCTCTATTTGCTCAGAACTATTTAGTTCATTAGCTGAAAAATTGCGGAAGCTAGAGAACATACAGACATTTTTCGAAAAAATAAAAGGCTTATAAAATCTGAATTTCTGTTCTCAATTTTTTGAAAATGTATACATAGGAAGGGGCATTGCTTCTCTATCAGCGTGCCAAATTCCAGCTTGATTGTTAAAGCCGTTTTCGAGATACAGCGGTTTGAATTTTGCAAGCGTGCCACATGCATACATACATACTAGGGTGGCCCAAATTTCAGCTGTATTTTTTAATTTTTGGTCTCACCTCATAAAATAGTTGTTTTCGGTGAAAAAACAATTTTCATGAAAAATGGAGATTGCCAAAAATTATGTAGAGGTCCCTCAACAATTTTGAAAATTTCCGAAACGTTTTCTTTTTCTTCATTTTTTGTAATCTCTCACCCCTCATATCATCTTGTTATCTCATTCCTAGTTTATGGTCGAAATTTTGGAAAAAAATATTAACTTCAAAACGTCGCTCAATGACAAAAAAACATTTTGGAATTTATTTTCAATTTTTATTTTTTTCTCAACTTTCACCCCTGATTTTCACTCATTATCAGACGTCTAGTTCATAGTTTAAAAAATGTTATGAAAATATTAACGTTAGGCTGTCGCTGAAAGAAGTAAGTCGTTTTTTTTTGCTAATCGAGAATCGCGAAAAACGACTTATTTCGTTCAGCGATCGCCTAACGTTAATATTTTCATAACATTTTTTAAACTATGAACTAGACGTCTGATAATGAGAGAAAATCAGGGGTAAAAGTTGAGAAAAAATAAAAATTGAAAATAAATTCCAACATGTTTTTCGTCGTTCTGAGAGGTTTTGAAGTTAATATTTTTTTCTAAAATTTCGATCATAAACTAGGAATTAACTAGGAGTTAACAAGATGATATGAGGGGTGAAAGATCACAAAAAATGAAGAAAAATTTTTTTTTTTGAAAATTTTCAAAATTGTTGAGCGACCTCTAAATAATTTTTCACAATCTCCACTTTTCATGAGAATTGTTTTTTCACCGAAAACAACTATGTTATGTGGTGAGACCAATAATTTAAAAATACAAATGAATTTTTTTCAAACCACTTTTCTCGACGTTTTGGACCATTCTGAGTATCCTGACATGAAAATCACAACAAAAAAAATTTTACGAAAACAAAGCTTCCTCTATAAGGAAGCAAAAAGTAAGAAACTATAATATCTCAAGTATGATGTATTGGACTGAATTAATACTAAAAAGTATAAGACCGTATTATCAGTTTTCAGTAATAATAATAATACAATCTAGTATTAATTCAGTCCAATAGATCATCCTTGAGATATTATACTTTTCATACTTTTTTTAATACACTGAGAAAAATAAATGCGACAACTTGCTAAATATAGTGAGTTTATAAAAATAATGATTATTATAAAAATAATGAAACGTGCAATAATTTAGTTTAATAATGTATCCACATTATTTATTGTTACAGCAACCATAAAAACATAGTTGTCGTCTCAGGGAAACATGTGTATGGTTTACTACTTTCCTTTTTGCGCGGGAAGTCAAATAGACATAACCCTTAAGGAGCTTAAAGATCATACCACTTCCTCTAATTGGCCATTCCGAAACATTGTCTTGTTACGATTGCATCGATTGTCTTTCGTGTTTCGATTTTTTAACGGCAATTATAAGCTAAGACAAATAGGAGATTTTTTTTTGCGCATTTTGTGAGAGGAAGGAAATAATGTTAGCTCTTGTAAATTGTGTATTTAGGGGTGTCAGAGGATATTAGGTGGAGCGTCTTCGCTGTTTGAGCTTGAAACTTATTCTGCCAACGATTTCTCTGCTCGGAGGAGTACGAAAACGTGACGAAGTTAGGGCGGATAGTGGAAGACGGGGGAAACGATGAAGCAAGCAATAGCACAAGAAGGATGGAGCAGCAAGCGTAAATTAGGTTGCCTGGCTCAGACACGATCGCATTATCCCGAGCATCCGTCGTTCTTCCATTCGATATAGTATATCTACCGGCATAGTTCCTGGTGTAGTCTTCTGCCGTCTCCATTTTCCCAGGCTTTTTAGCGTCTCGCTCTCTTTCACCATACCTTCGTTCCGTTCTCCACCGATCAGCCGATCAATCATTTTCCATTCGCGAAGCCAGGAAGCAAACTCAAATGAGAAGAGGTGAGACGCTAGCTGAACAGGAAGTCGAAAAAAAAAAAAAAAAAAAAACATTTTTCAAGTACCCGTATTGAATATCGATGAACTGATAAGTGACACGAAAATATCCTGATAGCTATCTTCAGTTAGATTTCAATGAAGGGAACATAGAACGAAATTCCCCCCAAAAAAAAAAATTATGCATAGAGTATATAAAAAATATAAAAATATAAAAAATAGAGTGTATAAAAAAATACACTGAGAGAAAATTATGATTTTAGTAACTGTAAAGTGACGAGTATTCATTTTTAATTCGTACGACAAATTTTTTAATAGTTGACACAACTATCCAATAATAATTGGAACTACCAAATTGCAGAGTTGTAAATCCCCATTAATTCATGAGATATATTTTACAGTACAATTTGTTTTGTAATTGTGATTTTATAATAATAATGTGTAGTGATTATAAAATAGAGTGTAAATGTTTTAATAGCTGTAAAAAATACTAATTTTCGCTTTAATATTGCAAGAAATAGTGGAAAAAATGGAAGAAATAAGTAATGCATTACTTTTCTTTCATTTTTTTAAAAGGATTGCCGTGAATTTTCATTGGAAAATAATTATTTTTGCAGCCATTCCGAAGTTTAATCATCGTATTACAATCGCTACATGTTATTATTATAAAATCATAATTATAGAGCTGATCGTATGATCATTATTTCTATAAATATTAGGCATTTACAACTTTGGTCTGTATGTTCTCTAGCTTCCGCAATTTTTCAGTAAATAAGTTAAATAGTTCTGGTCGAATAGAGAAATGAAAAATGAAGATCGGTATTGAATTTGAGCGAAATCCATAAAGCGGTTTGGATTGTATAAAATTTCGAATTTTCGAAAAAAAAAAATTTTCGTTCTTATTCAAGTTAAATTCGACCAAACCTGCTCAAATCTTTTGCAAGATAAAATTAACATCCAGTTGTAGTAGATATCGAATTTGGTGAAGATTGGTAAATTGGTTCAGATTTTATGAGACATTGAATTTTTCAAAAAATCTTTGTATGTTTTCTAGCTTCCACAATTTTTCAGTAAATGAGCTAAATAGTTCTGGACAAATAGAGAAATGAAAAATGAAGATCGGTATTGAATTTGAGCAAAATCCATAAAGCGGTTTGGATTTTATAAAATTTCGAATTTTCGAAAAAATTTTGTTTTCGTTCTTATTCGAGTTAAGTTCGACCAAACCTGCTCAAATCTTTTGCAAGATAAAATTAACATCCAGTTGTAGTAGATATCAAATTTGGTGAAGATTGGTAAAGTGGTTCAGATTTTATAAGACATTGAATTTTTCAAAAAATCTCTGTATGTTCTCTAGCTTCCGCAATTTTTCAGTAAATGAGTCACATAGTTCTGGACAAATAGAGAAATGAAAAATGAAGATCGGTATTGAATTTGAGCGAAATCCATAAAGCGGTTTAGATTTTATAAAATTTCGAATTTTCGAAAAAATTTTGTTTTCGTTCTTATTGAAGTTAAGTTTGACCAAACCTGATCAAATCTTTTGCAAGGTAAAATTAACATCCAGTTGTAGTAGATATCGAATTTGGTGAAGATTGGTAAAGTGGTTCAGATTTTATAAGACATTGAATTTTTCAAAAAATGTCTGTATGTTCTCTAGCTTCCGCAATTTTTCAGTAAATGAGCTAAATAGTTCTGGACAAATAGAGAAATGAAAAATGAAGATCGGTATTGAATTTGAGCGAAATCCATAAAGCGGTTTGGATTTTATAAAATTTCGAATTTTCGAAAAAATTTTGTATTCGTTCTTATTTTAGTTAAGTTCGACCAAACCTGCTCAAATCTTTTGCAAGATAAAATTAACATCCAGTTGTAGTAGATATCGAATTTGGTGAAGATTGGTAAAGTGGTTCAGATTTTATAAGACATTGAATTTTTCAAAAAATCTTTGTATGTTCTCTAGTTTCCGAAATTTTTCAGTAAATGAGCTAAATAGTTCTGGACAAATAGAGAAATGAAAAATGAAGATCGGTATTGAATTTGAGCGAAATCTATAAAGCGGTTTGGATTTTATAAATTTTCGAATTTTCGAAAAAATTTTGTTTTCGTTCTTATTCAAGTTAAGTTCGACCAAACTTGCTCAAATCTTTTGCAAGGTAAAATTAACATCCAGTTGTAGTAGATATCGAATTTGGTGAAGATTGGTTCAGATTTTATGAGACATTGAATTTTTCAAAAAATCTCTGTATGTTTTCTAGCTTTCGCAATTTTTTAGACAATGAGTTTAAACAGTTTTTGACGAATAAAACAATGAAAAATGACGATCGGTATTGAATTTATGCGAAATACATAAAGCGGTTTCGATTTTACAGAATTTTGAATTTATAAAAATTTCTGGATGTTCTCCAGCTTCCGCAATTTTTCAGTAAATGAGCTAAATAGTTCTGGACAAACAGAAAAATGAAAAATGAAGATCGGTATTAAATTTGAGGGAAATCCCTAGAGCGGTTGAGATTTAATGAAATTTGGAATTTACGCAAATTTTTGTTTCCGTACTTCTTTAATTTGTATCTAAAATAGGGATGCAAAGTAGAACTTTGCAAATTGATTCGTCAATAAATTTCATCTTTCGCAAATCTTCCTCAATGAGGAACCAAAACTAAAATAAAGAAACTTCCTCGCAGAGCCGGCGTTGCGAAAGATAAAAATGAATGCGGAAGCAATGTGCAAAGTTCTACTTTGCATTCTTTTTTTGCTTTATTTGTACGTCTAATTTTGTTATGGGCTATAAACTGATTCACAATCCACACCTCTTTCACTGTTGCAAACAAGCGCATAAAGGTTGAAAATTCCTTTGAGTTCCAGTGTCCAGAACATTCAAAGTAATTCTGCACAAATAATTTTCATGAAATGTCTTTGAGACGCTCAAATCCATTGCCACAAACAAAGTAATTAGAAGAAACAATGTCAAAATATAATTAAAACAACTTATATACGAAGGAAAATGAAAAGTGAGCGAAATTGTGTTTAATAGGCTAACAGTGATGTTACCATTAACTAACGTCCTTGTCGCTTGAAGCTTGGAAATCAGAAACTCTGACGATTCCACTGGAGAATCTGGAAAGCCAGAATAGAAGAGCTTGGTTCAGATCCGGATAGCAACGCTTGGATATCGTGGCAAAAGCGAACAATAAGTTGGAAAGGCGGCGGTATCTGCAAGGAAAGAAGAGAGATCGATCATTATCCCTCAGCTGGACTTGCCATAGTTCAGGAATATAATCTCTGCCTTAGCCATCAGCCAGATTTGCTTCATCCACCTACAACGATAATTGTCTCGTACAAAATACCTGAAGTTACTCTCTCATCTCATCCCCTGATTTTGTCATAAATCTCATTTGCAATTTGAAGGCATCGATGGAAATGCGGATATTACAAATAATTGGATGACGATATAACGGCACATTTGTATTTTCCATTCTCATTACGTCGTAATACACACAATTACTACATCAAGTCGCTATTAGTAAGATATGATCGGTATCATTTGAATTCAGCAATATTCTCTATTACACTGATATGTCAATAGATATAATTAATTCCATATCTTCATTAAAGCTGTAATAGCAGCTGCATGTGTAAAACCAAATCGTATATCATAACCTACGAAGCACGTAGCTCGTTACTTCAAAGCTGGTGGTGTTGCTCGTTAACTCGAGTAATTGTCAATTTCTAATACCGCTTGATGGCAGTCATAAGCTACAAGCTCATTAAATCGTTCATTACAAATATTTCAAAGCTCGCATTCTAGTCTCAAATCAGGGACAACTATTCATCGATAGACACAGCATGAGAATACGAAGGCCTTGAAATTTGCCACCAAACGCTGTAAGCCAACAAATCTGTTTGCTCATATAATGAATTCATTTCAAGTCGAAATCACGATCAATGTTTTTGGATGATGTAAAAGGAAATTTGCACATTGCATGTGCTGCAGATTTTCTTCTATGAGATCTATAGAATTCCATCAAAGAAGGGTGATAACCAATAAATTTAGAATTCGATGGTAGCCTTGAATAAAGTGGTACGACATGAGACGAGAATCTTGAGTGTCTCGTTCATTTTTTTTCACAGTCGTCATTTATTGTGGACTCTCATTTCGATCGGTTGACGTGAAATTGAATCAATGTCTTGTCTCGGTTTAGCTCGAATCCTTCTCTAAAAAGTATGTTGCGAGATTTTATCGAATTGCGAGTTGGTCCATTGGTGTCAAGTTATTCGCGCTGAGATTGGTCCAAATTGGCGCGAGATCAGATCGAGACCGAGACCGAGTTCGTGTTTAACACGTTTGACAGTTGCAATTCTGACAGTTTTGTCAAGTATATCGGGCGCGCGAGTTTTGAATTCCCAAGTTGGTTGACTTTACAATATTTCGGGGTTTCCGGATTATGTGTTAATCGCGAATTTTAAACTAGGCTTAAGATGTTGAACGACAAAGTGCGACGTAGTCTCTATGGCAGCAACAAAACCAGGCGTACGCGGAGTCACTACATGCGGATCAACAGAACAATCGTGAATAAGATGATAAGCGAAGAGATCGGGGAGAATTGAAATTCTACAGTCAAGTAAATCAGACCTCTTTGTTCACTGTTACTTTTAGCAAAATCCATGCCAGGTTTCCAGAATTGGAAATCCTGTATTTATTTCATTGAGCAAAGAGGTCGTACTGCTTTACTAAAAATGTAAAGCCCCATATAATGATGGGACTTTACATTTTTTTTCTAAAGTCTGGAAATGATCCAGACCTCGCAAATTTGAAGTTATCAAGGTAAATACTAATTTATAATTGAAAGAATGTTAAAGGACAATTGGTAATCAATTTTAGTCAAATCTATAAAGAGTTTCCGATTCGATAAGATTTGGAATTATTGGAAAAATTTGTTAGATCTCTTAATTTTTGGGAATTCTGATTATATATATTATATGTATTAAATACGATCGGTGCACCGACTCACGCACTCTACTCGCGGCAGTTTTCTAGTTCCTTCATAAATATGTACATGAACTTTATCCAGTGTATCTGACGACACCGTCGACCAATTACAGGACGAATAAAAAGGCAACAATGGCTAACTCGCATTGCGATGTATTTCGATATTTCAATATAAAATCGCCACCAACTTTTTAGAGGAGGATCATTTCACAATGTTAATCCCACGCGTACACACTTCTGTATTACATGAATTACAACTCCGAAAAGTTTGAATTTTCAGAAAAATGTCTAGAGCATAAACAAGCCTGCAACGTAGAATTTTGCAAATTGCTTCCTCATTATTTTTCGCTTTTTACAAAGCGAAAACTCTATGACGAAGTATGTTAATCGATTTTGGCTTCTTCATTGACGAAACTTTGTAAAAAGCGAAAAATAATTAGGAAGTCATTCGCAAAGTTCTATTTTGCAGGCTTGTTTATGCTCTAGACATTTTTCTAAAAATTCAAAGTGTCGAAGAATTTAAACCGTGTAACCGATTTTTCTCAAATTAGTACTAAAAACTTGTACCATGGTGGTGCACATATGGACCAAATTAGAATCCGGTATCTCATAATTTGCACGAGCCAGTGCGAAAATGAGATTTTTCGAAAAATTCAAAATGCCATAAAATTTGCCATAAAATATAAAATCGCTACCAACTTTTTAGAGGAGGATCATTTTACAATGTTAATCCCACGAGTACACACTTGTGTATTACACGAAATAGAACTCCGAAAACTTTGAATTTTTAGAAAACTGTCTAGAGCATAAATAAGCCTGCAAAGTAGAATTTTGCAAATTGCTTCCTCATTATTTTTCGCTTTTTACAAAGCGAAAACTCTATGACGAAGTATGTTAATCGATTTTGGCTTCTTCATTGACGAAACTTTGTAAAAAGCGAAAAATAATGAGGAAGTCATTCGCAAAGTTCTATTTTGCACGCTTGTTTATGCTCTAGACATTTTTCTAAAAATTCAATGTGTCGAAGAATTTTAACCGTGTAACCGATTTTTCTCAAATTAGTACTAAAAACTTGTACCATGATGATCCACATATGGACCAAATTAGAATCCGTTATCTCATAATTTGCACGAACCAGCGCGAGAAGAAGATTTTTCGAAAAATTCAAAATGCCATAAAATTTGAACGGCAGGTCAGATTTGCGTCAAATTTGTACTCAAATCGTTTTCGATGATAGTCCATATGTGAACCAAATTTAAGATAAATATGTGAAAAATTACAAATTTTTTTTTTTTTCGTGACGGCATTTTTTTCTTTTTTATTCATCAAAATCAAAATTTACCGTCATATCGATAGTTCCTTTGACTAAATTCATCATTAATAATCAATAATTCTGAAATCATGTCGAAAATTGCAGTCAGATATCTCAGAATTTACAGGAGTTGAAGTCTTTGCAGACATTTTTTAAAAAACTGAATTTGCAATAAAATTCGAACCACCCGATCGATTCTCGCCAAATTTGGTATACATCATGGATTGATGGTAGTCCATTTACGTACAATATTTCAGCCCGATATCTCTTAATTTGCGAAAGTTATAGCGTGAAAATGATATCTACAAAATTTTCAAAATGCTGTAAAATTTGAATTTTCCCGCCGATTTGCGTCAACTACAATCCCGAACGTTGGTGTATGACAGCCAACTTGCGTGCCAAATTTGACGAAGATACATTTATAATTACGACAGTTATCGTGCTTACAAGGAAATCTGAACCTACACACACACACACCACCACTCTGAGTAACCACTCTGAGTGTCCTAACACTAAAATCTCGAAAAAAAAAAATGTATCACGAAAACAAAGCTTCCTCTACACGGAAAAAAGGCTTAGTTAGTAGAATCAAGCGCTTAATTAAATAGGCGCCAGCCAATTTCTTGGTTAGACCAATCAGATTGTTGGCGCTGACCAATAATTTGGTTGGTCTAACCAATTAATTGGCTAGCATATATATAACCAAGCACTTGGTTGTTCTAGCCAAGCATTTTTTTTGCGTGTATGAGGAAGCAAAATAGATTTGCGATATTTGTTATTAATTTTTCAGCAAACTTTATTTCAACGCATTATAGTTTACATCAACACAGTGCGAGACTAATTAAAAAAACAAGCTTCAATCTCCATATGCTCAGACTATCAATAGGCGATGTCATTTTGACAGAAGATCTCGAAATGTGCGTCTTGAACTTGACGTTCTTTCGTCTCGTCTCGTTCATCGCATCAATACTTGAATATTTGGCCCATGAGATTGTCAATGAACCATTCAGTGTATCATTTGCCCTGTGCATAGATTGTCTTCATTAACTCTGCCGGAAAACTATCTCTGCTTCGTGTTACAATCGTACACATAACTTTATTTCCCAACCGTCTCGCGTTGCCTTTTTGTGATATGAAGTTTCATATGTAGATATGTGAACCTCTGAATTCGCAGCGCAGTTGAAGCACCGCATCAAGGCTCTTTGACTAACATGGAGGATTGTTACACATGAAACTACAGTTGGCGATTCTCACCTTCACTACATTACTCTCTCACTTCTGCATAGGGATGTTCAGGAGCAAACCTACGAGATACAACAGTACCTACCGATGCCAGGAAACACTGTGGCGGAAGCTGTGCAACTCGCATGTCATCACAAACGTCTGTGTAATAAAGTCAGTGAGGTTCTCTAATCGTGCACGTTGTTGTCAGGAGTACGTGAACGGGTACAATCCACTGGTACATCGTGTATGCGATATGCAGATGACATTGCGTGACGTGAAATTGCATTGAATAAATTTTCCAATTAGACCCGGTTGTTGAGTTGTTTCCAAAGAAGACTTTTCTCTTCAGTCACAGGCGTTTGCTCGTTTGACTATCTTTAGCTGCGATTCTACGTCGAATCATTTGGGTTTGGAATTCCTGGGTTGGATTCGACATCGATTTTGCATTTCCTAGCGGAAACTGATCGGGTGCCAAGGCAACATTTCTTGTTGTACTAAGCCGGCAACAAGTGCCAAACCCTGGAGGAAGTTCAATGGCTCTCGTGCGACTAGCTCATGGTACTATTAAGACAGAAGTGCCTTCGCGCATAGATCAAGAAACAATAGCTCAATGCTGTGTGGAATCAAGAAAAACAAAAACCATAAAGCTGCAGAGAGGTGAAATATTGGGTGACAACAAAATTTCAAAGAACAACAGACATATTTTTGGAAACCGAAATGTCCCGAGAAAAATATCTTGTTGACAATAAACAACAACAACAAAATGTTGCAAAGTGGAACTTTGCATATTGTTTCCTCATTAATTTTCATTTTTCACGAAGTCATCTTTATGAGTAAGCTTATTTATTAGTTTTGACTTCCTCATAGAGGAAACTTTGTACAAAATGAAAATTAATGAGGAAACAATGTGCAAAGTTGTACTTTGAAACTTTTTTCGTTAGCTATATAGTTCTGGAAAAATTCAAAATCACGTAAAATCCAAACCGCTTTACCGATCACGACCAAATTTAGTAGGTAGCAGCGCTGAATGTTGTTCTTCATTTGTAAAAAATTTTAGTTGATTTGGTGAGATTTGATGTGAGTTAGAGCAAAATGGATATTTAAAATGAAAATCAAAATCCCATATAAACCGAACTTATTTACAGATTCATTCCTAATTTAATACCGATCCTCCTTTAGTATAGTTTTATTCATAAAAAAATATTTAGCTTAAAAGCTAGAAATTTGCGGATGCTAGAGAGCATATAGACATTTTTCGAAAATTGCAAAGTCGAATAAAATTTGAAAATATTTTTGAATTTTCTTGAAAATTATCACAAACAAAGTCGTCGATCTGCTTCACATGTTTGCTAAATTTCAGCCCGATTGTTAAAGAAAAGTTTGAATTTTGAGTGAAACACAGAAAAACGCACAACCTTCCATACAATTTTTCTAAACCACTTTTTTCGACGTTTTAGACCATTTTGAGTGTATTAATATAAAAAACAGCAAAAGTAGAACCTTGCACATTGCTTCCCGATTCTTTTTCGTTTTTTACAAAGCCGTCTCTATGAGCAACTTTCTTTATTTTATTTTTGGTTTCCTCATAGAGGAAGCTTTTCGAAAGATGAAAGTTATTGACGAAGTTGATGATTTCTGACGTTTTACGAAATCCAGAGCGACACCAATAAATTTTTTAAAAATTCAAAATCACGTAAAATCCGAATCGCTTTACCGATCATCACCAAATTTGGTACGTAGCCGGGCTGAATGTTATTTTTGCTGTGTACAAAATTTCAGTCGATTAGTTGAAATTTTACTTGAATTAGAGCAAAACGAAAATTTTTCGAAAAATTGAAAATCTCATAAAAACCGAACCGCTTTACCGATTTAGCCCAAATTCAATACCAAAGGTTGTATCACTTTGTTCAACTTTAATACGAAGTTTCAATCCGATAGCTAAAAATTCGTTCGAGCTAGAGCATTTACGTACTTTTTTCAAAATTTCAAAATTCTTATAAAAATGAAATGCGTTAAGCGATTTTTATAAAATTTATACCAATTGAAGATTAGCCAGTACTGTACATGTTGTTTAAATTTTAGCTGATTCGGTCGAATACTTTATAAGTTACAGTTATATGAATTTTTGGCCTTTCATCACACACACCCATACATACATCCGGACAATTTTTCTAAACCACTTTTCTCGACATTGCAGACCATTTTAAACGTTTTGAGATGAAAATCTCTCACGAAAACAAAGCTTCCTCTATTTTGGTAAATTCTACAGCGGAAATCAATAACGTTGCAGTTTTAAGAGTATTAACATTGACGAGGTAATACATTCGTAGTGTCCAAGATGCATGGAATAAACGACTTACGAGCACCGAAGCGATGCTTGCCAAACTTGGGAGAGGGTTGACAGGATTGGCTGCCCGTAGGAAGGTCTGTAGGTTATACACTCGCAGCACCCTCTCAAATCTCAAAAGATATCGACGTGTCCCTATCGCACGTACCTCCAGTCCGCCTGATCTCGGCTTCTGGTGAGAATAACGATACCGACGAAACGATCTACGCGTTTCACACCAAGCTTTTGGTCCGCCATAAAATCCTGGAGCACAGAGCTTCCACAAACATCAGCCCGGGATTCGCGCCCGAATCTAGTTCACCGCGACACTTTCAGTCTGCACAGCGTAAACTAAGTTTGATACACATGCCAGTCTTGCGTCTTCGCATTTCGTCCTGTTCTATCATTCTCACGCGCTCAGTTTCTCCCTCACTATTTGGTTTTTCAACTCCCGTTTCCACTTGTTCGAATCAAATCCGAATTCTCTCTCAATGCAAGAGAAGGTAAAAGCTTAACGGTAGAGTTTCGATTTGTTGCCGATTCTACCGGTTTTAAAATTTCCGAAAACTTTTTCAATGTCCGACAATTTTTTTCCGTTCGTTTTGTTGTATTTTCGATGAGATAAGTTGCGAGATAAGTTGATACTTAAATACTTCATTTTTTCATTTGTTCATGAACTAAATTTTCATACCTTCGGTTTTTTTTTGTAGAATCAAATAACACTCCATAGATATAATTTTGGAAAGACTAATCATGTGACGGTTAAAAAATGGAAAAGTAAAGGTTGTGGGAAGAAAATAAAATTCACATTATGTAAAAATTGGAACTTTCGGGCTAAAGACTTTGGTATATATTAATAATTAAAATATAATATAATAATTAAACTATAATATCTACAATTTTATGCTTTATATTGTCAATAAATTTTATTTACTACTACTATTACCAGGAACATTTAATATAAATTAATAGAAACATTTTTCGAAAACTATTTTTCACAATTTCTTTATAACTACAAAACCACTTTGAAGTGGTCCACTTTGGCCTGAATTTACTTAGTTCATTTAACCCTCCATTAATTAATAACCTGTTTTTGCTTCCTCATAGAGGAAGCTTTGTTTTCATGAAAAAATTTTTTTTCGAGATTTTCATGCCAGTATGCTATAAATTGTGTAAAACGTCGAAAAAAGTGGTTTAGAAAAAATGTCCGTATGTGTGTGTGTGTGTGTTCTGGGCTCTGAAAATTTGATGAACTATTACGCAGTAACCGTTCGAGCGATATGGCCCAAATTTGGCACGCAAGTGGAGTAGTTGCCCCGCTTTGAATGTTGAGATTTTTGAAAAAAAAAAATCAGCCATTTTGATTTTATGGTACTTTTAATTTTTTGAAAAAAGAGCGTGGTCGCTCTAACTTTCGTAAAAATTAGACGATTTTGCTAAATAGTTGTTTATGAATAAATATACGTTCAATGTTGTTTGGCATTGCATTTGGGCGAAATCGGTAAAGCGGTTCAGATTTTATAGATGTTTGAATTTTTCGAAAAAAATCATTTTTTTTATAAATCACGTCGAATTTCACCAATTTAACTGAAATGTTTTACAGACGATAAGGAACATGCAGCTATGCCACGTACCAAATTTGACGATGATCGGTAAAGTGGTTCAGATTTTACGACATTTTGAAATTTACAAAAAAAAAAACGATTTTCGCTCTAGCATCAGCAAAAATTGATAATGCGAGACAAAAGTTTGTACTCAATGGAAATAAGAATGCAAAGTAGAACTTTACACATTGCTTCATATATAATTTTTATTTTTTAAAATTTATAATGACCGCTTGTCCCAAAATAGAATTGCTCATAACTCTCGAACGGCGTGACGAATCGAGATGAAAATTTACACAAAAGAGGAGGATAAACTCCGTTTTCGTTATTTCGATTAAGGTAGTCCTTGCGCATTAAGCTGAGGTCAAAGAAGTTTTCGAAAAATGGGAGGGAATTGCAAACACTTTTCGCCAATATAAACAAGGCTGCAAAGTAGAACTTTGCAAATTGCTTCCTCATTATTGTTGGATTTTTACAAAGCTTCTTCTATGAGGAAACCAAAATAGATTAACATGCTTCCTCATAGAGGTAGATTTGTAAAAATCTAACAATAATGAGGAAGCAATTTGCAAAGTTCAACTTTGCAGCCTTTTTCTTTTCAACTTGATTAACATACTTCCTAATAGAGGTTTTAATTAGTTTAGAATTAGCGAAATAAGAAATTGCTAGATTATATCACAGCGAAACACTAATGATTAGAATCGTTCAGCACCGAGGTCCGTATATTTGCGTCTGCGCAAAAAATGCAGACTATGGAGAGTTCCCGTAGCCTTGTTTCATCAATATTTTCATGGAAACCAAACTGTGCCATCGGAGATTCGCACCACCGTTTAGACTTTTATATCCGTTTTATGTGCTTTTATGTGCATATTTTTTTTGCAGGGTTCTGAAAGCTGTGGTCTGCGCCCATTAGACCTGAAAGTGGAAGCTATATGTCCTTTAGGTAAGTCCTCAATGCGATACATACAAGTGATACTGACTATTGATTTTCAATTGAAGCTGTGAGTATCGATGTGTGTTTAAATATGCACCATTCGGTGATGGCATATCCCGTGGTGAGAGTATCATTATCAATCGTTAAGCTAGCCCAAAACCAGTCCAGGATGAAATAGCAACTGTAAAATTACTGGAAAACTGAAAAAAATGGCATCAACGTAGAATAAAAAGAGGAAATTTTAATCCAGCTGTATTGCCAAGTCTTAGGAATGGAAAGAAATGGAGAAAAAGGGGAGGATAGTCTAGCTGCAACGTACAAGAGGATAGACGCTTCTGCTTTTGGCGCTGGTGCTCCGGTAGCTGGAAAATGCTAAGCCACATTCCTGGAACGCCCGGTATGCCGCTGGTATTGCACGAAATTGCCGCACTCCGTCCATGTCATTCCCCGGCTACTCGCTTCTCCGCGATGCCACTGTTTCTGCTGGAACCTTCAACCTTGGCAGGGGTTTGCCACCATGGAATCGTTTTCTCTCTCTCTCTCTCACTCTACTCTTTCCTACTCGACAAGCTTGCTGCTGCCTCAAGCTTTCCCTGATGTGTACCATACAGCCCGCACTCCCTCTCTCGAGAAGCCCGACTCCGGTAGATATAACGGAGCGCCAGAGCCAGCTGCCTCCCAGACTGGCTGACTTTCATCTCTGCTACCACTACCCTTCACGGTGGTACTCGGATATATTCGCCACCGTGTACTCTCAACGTTTATACCTTTCCCACTATACGTTACATCTGGAGGAACGTCAAGACCGTGGACCTTCTTTTCTACAGCTTCCGGATCTCCGACAGAAAGAACTCTTTACCCAATGCTATTCGATATCCGATTATTCAAACTAATCCAACCATGAGTGTTACGTCCGGTTATATTCTTGATTACCCGGGAAAAGATGTTCAGGTTTGACCACCCATGAGGAAATCTCAAACGGCCGAAAGTCAGCCAACTGCCTCCCAGACTGGCTGACTTTCATCTCTGCTACCACTACCCTTTACGGTGGTACTCGGATATATTCGCCAACGTGTACTCTCAATGTTTATACCTTTCCCACTATACGTTACATCTGGAGGAACGTCAAGACCGTGGACCTTCTTTTCTACAGCTTCCGGATCTCCGACAGAAAGAAATCTTTACCCAATGCTATTCGATATCCGATTATTCAAACTAATCCAAGCACGGGTGTTACGTCCGGTTATATTTTTGATTACCCGGGAAAAGATGTTCAGGTTTGACCACCCATGAGGAAATCTCAAACGGCCGAAAGTCAGCCAACTGCCTCCCAGACTGGCTGACTTTCATCTCTGCTACCACTACCCTTCAAGGTGGTACTCGGATATATTCGCCACCGTGTACTCTCAACGTTTATACCTTTCCCACTATACGTTACATCTGGAGGAACGTCAAGACCGTGGACCTTCTTTTCTATAGCTTCCGGATCTCCGACAGAAAGAAATCTTTACCCAATGCTATTCGATATCCGATTATTCAAACTAATCCAAGCAGGAGTGTTACGTCCGGTTATATTCTTGATTACCCGGAAAAAGATGTTCAGGTTTGATCACCCATGTGGAAATCTCAAACGGCCGAAAGTCAGCCAACTGCCTCCCAGACTGGCTGACTTTCATCTCTGCTACCACTACCCTTCACGGTGGTACTCGGATATATTCGCCACCGTGTACTCTCAATGTTTATACCTTTTCCACTATACGTTACATCTGGAGGAACGTCAAGACCGCGGACCTTCTTTTCTATAGCTTCACTGAAAGAAAAAAGTAGTTGGGAGAACCATCTCCAGCATTTGCTGTACCGCTGAATAGTTGCAGCAACTAACTCGCTCCTGTAACCAATCGCAGTGCTGTTTTCACCAATACAATAGGTGGCGCAACCAACAGCGAGTTCCTATAACCAACCACAGCGGTTCGTATAACCAACGAGTAGTTGTCATAACCCACTGAGTAGTCACGCTATTTCAACTCTTTCGAGTGGTTGTTGGAACTCATTTATTGGTTTGTCCAACTACTTTTTTTTTCTCTGTGTTCCGGATTTCCGACAGAAAGAAATCTTTACCCAATGCTATTCGATATCCGATTATTCAAACTAATCCAAGCATGAGTGTTACGTCCGGGTATATTCTTGATTACACGCAAAAAAAAAGCTTGGTTAGAACAACCAAGTGCTTGGTTAAATAAGCGCCTGCCAATTTCTTGGTTAGACCAATCAGATTGTTGGTTATACCAACCAAGTTATCGGTTGTATTACAATGGCGCTTGGTGGCGCTGACCAATAACTTGGTTGGTCTAACCAATTAATCGGCTGGCGTATATGTAACCAAGTGATTGGTTGTACTAACCAAGCATTTTTTCCCGGGTACACGTGAAAAAATGTTCAGGTTTGACCACCCATGTGGAAATCTCAAACGGGCTCTGTGTTGATGCAGTATTGTTGCCAAGATGCCGATACTAGATGTCATTTCCATCTTAAAGCTGAGACAAGTCGGAAATGATCACACGGGTCCAACGCTTGTCCGCCAGTATCGGCACGGTACTATCAATGTCGGGCCAGTATGACCCCAGTACTCTGCCATATGTTAGGTTGATACTGACGATGTTAGCTTGCCGGCAATAAGTAGAGCTTCGGCCTATTCTACGCCCAGTACTTCAACGATTCAGCCGGAAGTCAGACTGACACCGGCAAAGTTAGCTCGCCGACAATAAAACAAGCTTCGGCCTAGACTGCGACCAGTACTCAGACGACTCTCACTTGAGTACTGTTTATTTTATCTTGAAAGTAGTGGCTGTCTGAACTGGTGCATAATAAGTCCAGTATTCAATTAGTACTAAGACAGTACTGATCGACAACACCTGGCAGCCGAGTCCGTTTTAGTGCTGGACCGTCTTGGTAACTCTGACTGTATTCCAGAATTCCCACATGGGCATGAATGGTCAGATATAATTGATCAGATACGATCAAACAAGAAAAATGGCCAGGGGTGGGACTCCGATGCCGACGTACAATATTTGTTAACAACTCAACCGACGAACGTACGAAACTGACACAGTTATGTCGAGATTGCGAAGCCAACTTCAAATCAGTTCAAATAACGGAGGTTGAGATCCACTGCGATGACAGTGCATGAGCGAAATATAACCTTATTCATGATATTATAAAAGGTTATGAATTATAATAATAAACTGTGCCGTAATAGTGTAGAACGTGAAAAATAAACGGAAAATGAGGCGAGACGCGGCGAAAAATTACAAGGCTCCGCTCAAACCGCCCATTATGTTATCTTTAAAAACATTTATTTTCGCTTGTGGCACTTTGTAATGAATGATCAATTATTTTTACTTTATAGGACAAGGTAAAAATGGCGAGTAAAAAAAAGAAAATAATTATTATCACTTTTGATCACTGCTGAAATGCAATACAAGACGCAAGTTTCCTCCTTAATTCTATTCAATCGCATCTACGTTTTTTCCGCAATCGTCGCTGCTATCGCTGTTGTCTCCCTAATGACTTTTCCGCGGTTACAATAATCTGATTGATATTTATTTGTGAGCGAATGTGAATATCCGTGATTAGCTGTTATTATGTTTGAGCATTCGTCCAGTGTCTGTTAGAGTGAATGTCCAGGAATATGTCCGTGAGTTTGTTGAATTTCTTAGCAGATAATTTAGTGAATCATCCGCAACGATCTATTAAATGAGATCTCAGATTATCTGGTAAAATTGCTTTTTATTTAAAACCTAATTAATGTCATTAAAAAAAAACTTGTCTCTGCATTTAATTATAAATTATGTCGAAAGATGGCGGAATACGACGGTATTTTTTTAAGCATTTGTACTTTAGTGTAAGGAAAAGGTAATAGGGGAAGGGCAGCTCGGTCTCCTTGGGACTAGAGATCGAGTGACATTCAGAAGAGATCTACTTTGGCGAAAGTAGCCATCCCACCGAGAGATTGCCACACGGGGCTAACCGAGAAGTTCGCGTAACCCCAGCAGCACTAGCGGTAGAGTACCGAGTCCATTTTAGATTCGTACTGCACGAATCTCCTCGCCTTCTCTTTATCCCCACTCGCACACCCCACCAACTCCATTTGCCCCGCGCGCGGCAACTTTATAGATTCATTTCCTGTGTGGATCCTCCCGGCACTGACGGTGATGCTACTACCAGCTAGGCAATGAAACGGTAAAACTTTACAGCCTCTGTGCTCCGAGCGACGACGCAGTTGCCGTCGCTGCTGTTGCCACAAATCCTGTAACGGCCTCAACAATTAGACCAAATACAAATACAATATACGCTCTCTGCTGTGGAGGATTTCTCTTGGAAAGTTTGTTATTCCTACAACTCGAAATTCATTTGTTTCGACATTCAAAGCTGAAAGCTGAACTTGAGTTAGATATTTTCTTAACAAGCGTAGCTATGTTTTTTGTTTATTGACGTCGCCTACACAGAAATCAAGTTCTTGTTTAATTTATATAAGAATTGATATAACGCTATCATTAAATGTCATTAATGGCAAACATTTAATTACGTTTTTATAATAACAGATTGATGGTAATTTAAGTTAAAAAAAAGGATGCAAAGTAGAATCTTGCACATTGCTTCCTCATTATGTTTCGCTTTTTACGAAGCAACCTCTAAGAGGAAGTATGGTAATTGATTTTGGCTTCCTCATAGAGGAAGCTTTGTAAAAAGCGAAATATAATGAGGAAGCAATGTGCAAGGTTCTACCTTGCATCCTTGTTTTAAATAAATAAATAAGTGCACACTCCCGCTTTGTGAAAATATAATAAGGATGAACGGTCTTGAAACTCCCTCGAATGAACGAATCTATCTTCTCTGTTTTTTTTTGTAGGACACGATAGAAACCGGTGTTTTCCAAAATTTCATTGGGAAGCAAGGATATGGCTAGTTTATACGACATAAATCGCTACTTTTCGCAATATCGACTGTACATCATCGCTATGAAAATATGGTATCGTTCAACATTTTTGGGCTATATCTGAGGTATTTTTTCTGTTAATCATGAATCTGGCACTCATTTAACTCCCGGCTCGATATTTGATACCAAAATTCGCATCGCAGAAAAAAAATCAAAAAATTCAAAAAATCAAAATCTCATAAAATTTTAATGTTTCAACCGATCTTAACCAAATTTAATAAGGATCACCGGTGTGTGTAAGCTCACATACATACCAATTTCGAGCTTAATATCTCGAAAATTAAAAGAGTTATCGCGTTAACAGACATTTTTGAAAAAATTCAAAACCGCGTAAAAATTTAACGATCATGGGGATTCCGCTGCGCGGAACGAAAGTTGTCGCTTTCAGCCCGGAGGTGAGAAAAAGAAAAAATTGTGACAACTTCCCCGGCAGGTTAGCAAATTCGTCGCTGAATCAAAGGAATTTAGGTTGAAATAACCGCAGGACCTTTGAACCAATGAAATCAACTTTTTTTGCGTCAAGTATTTCATGATGTTGCGCTTCAACTGAAAATTTCCTTCAGTGAGCCCCGAAACTGCTGAACGAACTGTATGATGTAACGATAAAATATAAGATTGAAACAAGACGTAGCCAGTACTTAATTGAAGTACCACGAATGGTTAAGTAAATTACACGTTCTACTTCAATGATTGAAATGATTTTCATGAAGCAACCTCATAGAAATTATTGAAAAAACTATAGTGCGCCCTTAAGAGAACCGCGATGTAGATAAGTCGTATGCACCAGGAAGTTGGCTTAACCTCCTAAAACAATCTACTACCCGACTAGAAATTCAGTTATGGGGAATATCAGGGCCGGACCTGGTAACCGGATTCTAAATCCAAGGCCCCTGTCTGGCTATCTTATACGGCCCTGATTGGAAATGTAACGCTTTGGCACATCAGGGCCAGTTCAAGTTTACCACATAAGGACCTGATAAAAATAACCATTTAAGGGCCTGATAAATATAATCATAGATATATAAATACATATACTTATCTTTATATTAAATTAAAAAATTAATTATTAATTTCCGCGCATTATGCCGCAATATGAACAATAATATTCTATTAATATTACAAAAAAAAAAAAACAAGTCGTCTTCAGATACGGTTTTTCGTAACATCATTCGGGAAGTGATGCACGCGGGATTTGAACCTAAGACCTACGGGATCTACCTATTTACCTAACTACCTAACCGAGCACGCTAACCACTAGACCAAACCGACTATGTGGATATCTCGTACAGTATTTCCATAATAGTTCAATTTACTATTTATTTAAATAATAGTTCAGTTTTTAACGTAACTAATTAGGAATTTGAACTTAAAATTTGTAAATTCAAAATGACGGGTTTAAAATTAATAACATATTGAATGCGACATTTTGATTTTATAAACGATATTCTTAATTCCGCCAATATTTCGATCAGGTCTACCTTATCTATACCAGGTCTGAACCTGAATATGGAATACCTTGTCAGGTCTACCTTAATTTTTCCCGATCTGGCCCTGAATAAGATACACCTTATTAGGTCTACCTTAATATTTCCCGATCTGGCCCTGAATAAGATACGCCTTATCAGGTCAACCTTCCCTTTGCCAGATCCGGTCCTATTAAGGTACATCTTATCAGGTCTACCTTATCTATGCCAGATCTGGACCTGAATAGGGAATACCTTATCAGGTCAATCTTCCCTATGCCAGGTCCGGTCCTAATAAGGTGCACCTTATCAGGGCAACCTTTCCAATGCCAGATCCGGTTCTAATAAGGTACACCTTATCAGGTCAAACTTATCCATGCCAGATCAGGCCCAAATGTGACGGCAGGGCTGCCCTACCAGATTTCTAGTCGGGTAGGCCGCGACTAAGTACTGATTTACATTTGTTGTTTCTTTGATGCAATGATATATGACGTTGTGTGTAATAACTGATTTTTACAGTCAAGGAAACTTTGGTGTAGTTTAACATAATTAAACAAGAGCCTCTAATTAAATATGAACCTTTACAGATAACTAATACATTAGACTGCATCAATAAAAAAAATTAAATTTTCATTCGCCGTATTCATTACTTAAATAACTGTTACGGTTCAAATTCTCTATAAGCTTCATCAGGGTTTATAAACCCTGATGAAGCTTATAGAGAATTTGAACACTAGAGATTCACAAGTTAGTAATAGCGTAATCTGTAGAGCGTTAGTAGGTTCATAGGTAGGTGGACATAACTCGTAGGTACTCAGTTCAACACTCTCCCCCATCAGTTAATCATCAAAATAGATAAAAGTGGTCATACATTTTTTTTTTTTTCAAAATCCATATTCTTTTTTTTTTGTTATTTTTATATAGTCATAATATATAATTCGCGACGTCGAGTTTCACGTTTATTAAAAGTTTACAATTATTAAAAAATCATAGTACAAAACATGTTGAGCGAAATAGAACAACATTTAGGTGAAACAATTGGTGCTTGCTGCAATGCTATAGATAATCTGCACGAAACGAAAGAAGTAGTTAAGATAACAATGCGGCAGTTGTCTCAACTACACAAGATTGTTGAATCGAAGAAACTGCGGCAACCTATTGGTGAGGTTGAGTCAACCTCCTTACACGCTTCACCGTTTCTAACCTCCTGAAGAGGTTGAGCCAACCTAATTTTCGTTGGCTCCATTTTCTTCTTTTTTCTCAGTATATACACTGAAAGAAAAAAATTTTTGGGAGAACTATGTCCAGCATATGTTGTGCCGTAAATTAGCAAATTGCAGCAACTAACTCGATCGGTGCACTGATATATTCGCGATTGGTTTGGAAAAATAATACGTAAGACCAAAGAGTTGGTTCCTGCAACTAATCGCAGTGCTGTTCATACGAACAGCCCTTAGATGGCGCAACCAACAAGTAGTTTCTATAATCAACGAGTGTTGATTATACTGAAACTGAATTGACTCACGGTGTTCGTCTCATAGTCGATTGTATTACGTGTCTATTATATTCCTGATGTATACAATATATAAACAAGCTTGCAAAGTATCAAAGTTTATTCTTACTTCAAATTGGGAGTTCTGAAAGGAGTTGCTCGCATTTGTCGTACTGAGTTCTCCAAAATTTTGAGGATGCGCTTTTTGGACATGATCTCTCACTGCAGTCGTGTTGCTGTTCTTCATTCCTATTATTTTTGGAATCTTCGATTCTTCGAAGCACGTTTTGCAAACAGTTTGTTTCCGAGTTTTCATTCACGGAAAAAAAGGCTTGGTTATATATGAGCCAGACGATTAATTGGTTAGACCAACCAAGTAATTAGTTAGGCTACCAATTTCTTGGTTGGTCTAACTAGGTCACTTGGTTAGTCCAACCATGAAATTGGTAAGAAATTGGTAAGCTAACCAAGTCACTTGGTTAGTCCAACCAAGAAATTAGTAAGAAATTGGTAAGCTAACCAAGTCACTTGGTTAACTTACCAAGTGACTTGGTTAGTCCAACCAAGAAATTGGTAAGAAATTGGTAAGCCAACCAAGTCACTTGGTTAACTTACCAAGTGACTTGGTTAGTCCAACCAAGAAATTGGTAAGAAATTGGTAAGCTAACCAAGTCATTTGGTTAGCACCGCTATCGGCATTCGCTCACGCCAGCTCGGCGGCGGCGCCCCAACTCCGTTTTTTTTTCAGTGTATAGCTCCTGCAATGGCACGTATAGCTCCCATAGCAATACTGAGATTGTTACCGCATCTGACCAACGAAATTTCTTCAGTAACTGAAGCCTATCGTTTTGAGAAAATTCTTGTATAGTTACGGTAACCAATACATGGCTAGCAAAACGATATCGTTACTATAGAAATTCGCATTGCTCGTGTGAGAATCTTCGTGGCTATAATAAGAAATATGGATGCGGCAATACTTTGTTTTGTTGCAGGAGTCAGTCATTTTTCTCAGTGTGAATATCTCGTATATCGTGATTACATTCACACATGTCGAGATAGATTGAAAGTCAATTGTTCAATATCAGGTTTATTGACTTCAAGCGCCTTGACTTCCCTTGACATTCTTGACGGCATCACTAGTCGGAACCCATTTATTGTTTTCTCCAACTACTTTGTTTCCTCAATGTTACCCTAATACCTGGGGCAGTCGCAAGTACTAAAAAGTGTATTGTATGTATCGATTAGCGAACCACCGTACAAATAACGTGTAACAAAACAGATGAAAATCGTTTGGCAACTGGAATTCACCTATTCGATCACCGCGCATTGTAGCGTATTTTCGACAAGCCCAATGGCCCAACCACACTGCAGCACATATTGGTAGAGTTCACTTTGCTGTGCTTGCCTGGGCATACTTGCCGCCTAGAAGCTTTGTACAACCGTGTTTTCGTACACGGTGAACAGTGATGCTTCTCGAATGCAAATCGATAGTGGCAGTTAAACGTACTGCAAATATTTCATCTCCCTCTCTCACTCCGATCATGGGATAGAGAGCTTTCCGTTACGATCGAATTTCATTCGAAACCTGCGTCGCTTTTCACTATAGCACTTTCAGCACTCGGTAAACCCCAATAAACGCAAGACCCGCGCCTGCTCACATCCATAAAACTATCATATATATATATACCTACATTACTCAAAAAGGATCCACGTATGAGGCGTTCGCATCTCCATCACTTCAGCCACTTTTTATTCAAATGTCTTAGACATTCTTAACTTATATCATTCCGATTTTTATTTAACCATTTAAGAATTTGCGTTTTTCAACTGTTTCTTTCAAGTCTTTCAAAAAGAAGGCCAAACATTTTATCGTCTTGCAAAGTTTTTTTTATCAAATATACTGTGAAAAAAACAAAAACTTCCTCATTCTTCATCGCTTTTTACAAAGCCGCCTCTATGAGGAAGTTTCTTTATTTTATTTTTGGCTTCCTCGTAGAGGAAGCTTTGCTGATGATGAAAATTATTTACGAAGTTTATGATTTCTGACGTTTTACGAAATCTAAAGCGACTCCAATAAATTTTTGAAAAATTCAAAATCACATAAAATCCGTACCGCTTTACCGATCATCACCAAATTTGGTACATAGCAGGGCTGAGTGTTATGTTTCCTGTGTAGAAAATTTCACTCGATTAGTCAAAATTTTACCTGAATTACAGCTAAACGAAAATTTTTCGAGAAATTCAAAATGTCATAAAAACCGAACCACTTTACCGATTTGGCCCAAATTTGATATCAAAGTATCCGTAACTTTGATCGGACCCACTCTGACAATTTTTCTATGTTATCAATAGATAGACGCAAAGATTCTGTAATTTTTTCAGCCAAAAGAAAATTGCATTTTTTTATTAAAAAAATAATCTTTATGTATTTTAGCGAAAAAGCATTGTTATCGGGCCGACAAAATTATTTGGAAAATTTCATTGAAAAGTTCACATGAAACTACAACTTTTATGTTGAAACAATTTTTTTCTATGACTTTAATTTTTCGAGATATATTGACTGTAAAGAAATGGCCCATTTTCCGTAATAGTAAATTTAAAAATCTGAAAAAATTAGGAGAGATTAATTTCAAGTGGTACTACAATGTGTCCAATTATGGGACTAATCAAAAAGGTTGGAAAAAAGTGGCTGAATTGACGAAGAATGCCTCACATAGCGTTTCCGGCGTATACTTTGCACGAGATGCACGAGTCGGGTCGAGCTATATTTCAACGATTCTATTACTTCCTAAATGGTACGCGATAATTCTGTGTAAATTCCATTACAAGCCACTTCTTCTGGCTCAACATGGTCGAGACTGGACTTTGGTGGCAGTAAAGTGGTCTCGTATATTGTTATGAGTACGATGCAAAGCGCCACCGCTTTTCCTCTATTTTCTACTAATGAAACATTAGATCCCACACTATTTCGTGCATAAACGAGGCGCTGGGATTTTTAATTCAATTTATGAGAGAACAATGAAAAATAAGACCGTAAAGCACTAATATTCTGCTTTTATCACATATATTTAACGGTCCACGTGCATACAAACAGCTTGTTTTTATAAATAACATTTATAATTCACTCTTATAAATAATCGACACAACGTCAAGCATAAACAATAAAAAAATGCAAATGTTGTAAAAAAAAATGCCGATTGGAATTTTCTTCACGAATCATTTTGGCAATTTCCAACACGTCTAAATAACACAAACAAAAATATCACAGATCAAATATCACGCTTGAAAATTGCACGAATTTTGCATAAAAAATAACACAGTTCAAAATATCACACGTGTAAATAACATATACATTTTTGTCTAGACAAAATGAACCCACGAACGATATAACATTTATTTATGTAGATAAATAAAACTAACCATATCTGATGTCCACATGAACGTATGAAATTTATGTTTCATTGAATTCATCAATGCATTTTGACACAAACACACACACATACACAATATTTACGAATTTGCTGCGCATACATATTTCAATACATACATGTGATCACACATGTAAATAACCATACTAATGGCACAAGATATACCGACCAAACGCTATAGAAACATAAATGCTGAAGTGTACACATATACACAGGACGATCCAAACCATACCTACTTCAATTTCGCAATACCAATAACGTCGTCAAATCAGTAATTCAAAATCGAGCGAACAGAATCGAGAGTAATACCGCTCCATTTCGATAATATCACGCGGTTTGACGTGTGATATTATCGACTGTGTTATTAATTGAGGTGTTATTTTTGAACGATTGTGTTTTGACGTGTGATATTATCAATATTAATTTTTCATCGTATGCAACTATTCTCGGTCAATTTTTTTTTCTTCTTCTTCTTTTTTACAATTTGATGGGGCTTACAAATGGAGGCAATTCCACCTAGCCTCTGGTTACGTGCCGGCCAAACTACTATTTTTTTTTTTTTTTTTTTTAAGGGGTTAGGCCACTCTAGAGGGCCACAAAAAAGGCTTTTTTTGGGAATTTTTTTCAGAAAAACTATTAAAGACATCGATTTTTTGAGAAAGGGTATTTATTGTACATACCATTAACTGTATATAGTAATTTTTTCATAGTAATTAATTTAAAAATGGCGGCTGTACAGCGTTGTTGCGATGACATCTCTTTTTTTTTGGAATCCACAGCCGGACACACAGCTTCTGTAATTTTTGAATTATGATGAGTTTTTTTATCGGTTTTCACTTATACATAACAGTAGCTAGAGAAGTACGTAGGATTTTTTCGATACAGGCATTTTTGACAAAATGGCGAGCATCTAAAGTGAAAGTTCAAAAATTTTGCCTAAAAATCGTTCGAAAATTATCAATAACAAAAAAACTATGCAACTTAAAAAAAAAATCCTACGTACTTCTGTGGATAATGTATTTTTGAAGATATATCCAAAATTTCAAATAAATCGGTGGTAAACTTTTTGAGATATGTTTCCGGCCAACTTGAAAAGAGCAGTTTTGAGATAAACGCGTTTATCTGCCGTATACCTGCTTTGACCCTTCTCAGTACCTTTACCGAAGCGCACACAAGAGAGGTTCCCTGCTAACCGGGCGGCCTCCCATTAAAATTCGAAAATGGGGCGTTTACAAATTTTTGCCTGCAATAATCTTTTGGGACAGCATTCTAGAAACCCTAATGAGTCATTTCCCAGGAGAAAAAAATCGATTTTTCGAAAATTCTAGAGTGGCCTAACCCCTTAATGATGGAATTTTGCGAAGCTCATCTCGGGTCCGAGACAGTGATCGCTAGATTCAAAGCGCGCGAAACCGAAGCTCAATTCAAATTTTACTAATGCGAATCTTTTTACAAATATCGTTTGTAGCTGCTTAATAAATTAAATTAATTCATCAAGCAGCCACAATCGACAAATTTTAATCTGAAACAAATTGTGAAAAAATTCCACAACGACCCGGGAACACCCAGAATTCTAGCGTGGTGCGTTCCCGCGCAAAAATGGAAGTATGAAACCACCCACATGGAAATAAAGTATATTTTAAATATATTGAAAAATATATTAAAAATATATAAAATATATTTTGTTCGAAAAATTGTATGTGTCGAATATATTTTTGAATGTACGTTGAATTATATGCAAAGTATATAAATAAATATATTCGATATCTGTAATAAGTACAGTCGACGTGTACAACGAATATAGTTTCCATGTATTTTTAAATGTAGCTAGAAATATATTCGAAAGTATACTGCTAATTATATTCCAAATATATAACAAATACATTCTACATACATTTTGAATATGAGTTTCATGTCATCGAAGCATACCTGGTATGTATCTGAAATATATGTACTTTACATTCCGGAATATATTTCGAATATATGTTCAACTTACTAGAATATATACTCGGAATTCATGTTTCATATACTTCAGAGTACATCTGGAATATATGTTTGATATACTTCGGAGTATATCTGGAATATATGTTTGATATACTTCGGAGTATACCTAAAATATATGAGGTATTCTTGGCCAAGTCACTAAGCCTTCAACGCTGACCCTTTCCAATTTACTCAATATTTTTTTTTTTGCTCTATGTGTTAAAAAAAAACACTCCAAAATTTCTTGAAATAAAAAAAAAAAAAATTTTATGAATCAAAAAAACTGTTTTGGCCCCAATTTAAAAATTCCAAAAAATTCTCAAAAATTCTGTGTCAGATATGAAAATTTGAAAAATATTTCACGCTGTACATTGCCGACTTGCCTTTCTTTTTAGCAAATACGATGAAACTGACATTCAATAAATATTTACTCACCGTTTCCTATGTTGTCGCGTAAAAATATATTCGACATATATTTTTTATACATACAAAAATATATTTTTCAATATACTTTATTTCCATGTGGGCAGTATTTCCCAAATATTAAAAGTGTCTTGAATAATAGTATTATTGCACGAAATGAGAGACATTGTCTAAAATAAATAACACACAAAATAATTGCTATCAAACAGATTAAATTAGATATTTTATTCATTAGCATCGTTATTAATATACATAATATACAATGTCAAATACGTATAAAGCTCTCTTATTTAATCATTTATAATAATAATACACAGGTAAAATTTCTCAACTCCGACCGACAACAAATATTCGCAAATTCTCATAAAGTTGTTCATACAGACAAATATTATAACAATGGTGTGCAACCAAATAACAATTCAAAATTACTTATCTTTTATACATTGAATAATTGGCACGAGAATCCTCTCGTCAAATCAAACGGCAAACAATTCGAGGGTTGGCCAATAATCTCGGAGCTCGCGCGTCCACAATGCTGGAATATCTCGAAAGATACAGTTTGCTGGACACCACAGGGGGCCTCGTATTATCGATTTGTCCCTGATCACAGACCAAAGAAGAGAGAGCGCTTGAGCGGTGTGTCTCGAGGATCTCGCTCGATATTCGGGCAATTTAGGGACATGATCGAAATATGCCGAAATATTGCGAGGACAGAGTGGGGCGCTCTAGCCCGACTAGAAATTCAGTTATGGGGAATGGGGAATAAGGGCCGGACCTGGTAACCGGATTCTAAATCCAAGGCCCCTGTCTGGCTACCTTATACGGCCCTGATTGGAAATGTAACGCTTTGGCACATCAGGGCCAGTTCAAGTTTACCACATAAGGACCTGATAAATATAATCATAGATATATAAATACATATACTTATCTTTATATTAAATTAAAAAATAAATTATTCATTTCCGCGCATTATGCCGCAATATGAACAATAATATTCTATTAATATTACAAAAAAAAAAAAACAAGTCGTCTGCAGATACGGTTTTTCGTAACATCATTCGGGAAGTGATGCACGCGGGATTTGAACCTAAGACCTACGGGACCTACCTATTTACCTAACTACCTAACCGAGCACGCTAACCACTAGACCAAACCGACTATGTGGATATCTCGTACAGTATTTCCATAATAGTTCAATTTACTATTTATTTAAATAATAGTTCAGTTTTTAACGTAACTAATTAGGAATTTGAACTTAAAATTTGTAAATTCAAAATGACGGGTTTAAAATTAAAAACATATTGAATGCGACATTTTGATTTTATAAATGATATTCTTAATTCCGCCAATATTTCGATCAGGTCTACCTTATCCATGCCAGGTCTGAACCTGAATATGGAATACCTTGTCAGGTCTACCTTAATTTTTCCCGATCTGGCCCTGAATAAGATACACCTTATTAGGTCTACCTTAATATTTCCCGATCTGGCCCTGAATAAGATACACCTTATTAGGTCTACCTTAATATTTCCCGATCTGGCCCTGAATAAGATACACCTTATCAGGTCAACCTTCCCTTTGCCAGATCCGGTCCTATTAAGGTACATCTTATCAGGTCTACCTTATCTATGCCAGATCTGGACCTGAATAGGGAATACCTTATCAGGTCAACCTTCCCTATGCCAGGTCCGGTCCTAATAAGGTGCACCTTATCAGGGCAACCTTTCCAATGCCAGATCCGGTTCTAATAAGGTACACCTTATCAGGTTAAACTTATGCATGCCAGATCAGGCCCAAATGTGACGGCAGGGCTGCCCTACCAGATTTCTAGTCGGGAGTTATTTCGCGGACCGAGGATATACACGAATTGTATCATTACACACGGTGTCGTTTTTGTTTTTTTCTTTTTCGTCTCATATTAGAACCGAAGCAAATGTTTAGCGATTATTTGTAGCGAATGATTTTCCAACAAGAATCGCACCTAACATCATACCCCAAGCATTTGCAAATTATACAATAGAAAAAAAGAACAAAATGAATAATTTATTTTCTCTGCTTAATTGGCAATTGGTAGAAAGCAACTATTTTTGTGTTCACGTTGAATCCGTCTGGAAGAGCGAACAGCAGTGTCAAGACAATGGTAGATATCCCGCAGAAGTTTATTTCAGAGAATAATACAGGAGCAATGCCGGGGAGTGAGGAGAGGTGAGGACAGATTCCTTTCTCGTCAGGATCAACGCTATATGTTCGCTCGATTCAACCTGTCACAGCTTATTTCCACAAATACTTTTCCGCTGTTGGAATATCCGGCAATGGAGAATACATATTCGTGGATACAGGATAAAAGTGGCAGTGGTGCGTGCGACGAGGATTGAGAGGACATCCATACTTGGCTCATCCTCGCATGGTGCACTACTCTATTCCCCTTCTCTCGCTACTCGAAACGCCAAATCCACACAGACCTTTTTGGTATATATATATATATATATATATATATATATATATATATATATATATATATATATATCGAAAGAAACGTCTGTTTTAGATTTACGATACACAAGGAAGTCGGTATAGTTGGCTGCAGGGGAATGAGAAAGAGTGGGAATGCTTGCGGATATCACTCCATCCAGCAAAATTCAATTTACCGTCATGTATACACGGACTTAGATACCGCGAAGCTCGAGCTGAAAGTTACCATTGTAGATAGTACGCAACTCCAGGCAGGCAGACCATACCAAGCTGTGCATATGTATACTGCTACCACTACTGCTCGGCTTCACTTTACTCCCTCATATAACCCCCTCCGTCCGGGAATTGCATAGCCAGTTCTCGACGAAATAGCCACAGGCAGCCAGATTTTTCGTCGTACCAACGTAACTTCGCTACACGTACTATCGCGAGAATTCTACAGCCATGCTGACTCGTATACATATATATATATATATATATATATGTGTGTATATATATATATGGCGGAGTCTTCACCATTGCAGCAGACGACGATTCTATCGAGGTCGCACCTGGCTCTCGATATACTCGGCGTTTATGCACTTGTTCCCGGTCATCTCTGCGAAAACCCTCGTGGAAAGAAACAGTCCGGAGAAAATATTCTCCGGCAAACTCCGTACATTGCTTTTTTAGGACGGCAAAACTTCTCTGGCTCCTCGTTTCTCGCTAAATTTCAAATTTCAGGTTTTTAATCCGTTAGTATACTGAGAGAAAAATTTGGTAATTAAATAATCTCTCTATATTATAAAAAGATCTCGCCGCCGCCGCCGCCGCCGTGTCAAGAATCGAGGGACTTAGAATAATTCGGGCTCAGGGCTTGGCGGAAGGGGGGGGGGGGGCACCCTTGGGGGGGGGCACCCTTGGGGGGGGCACCCTTCGGGGGGGACACCCTTCGGAGGTGGCACCCTTGGGTGGGGGGCGATTGCAAGCGCGCGCAGCGCGCGAGCCACAATAAAATCCTAGTAAAAATATATAGTTAGATGAACGATAATCTAACTATTAACTATAATTCCCAGGAGGAACGTCTGTATTTTATGGTAATAGCAAATTTAAGAAACTAGTTGGATGAATCATTATGGGGATGCTGGAGTGGATTTTTTTACCGACTTTGGTCGGTAAGTTTTTCAATCAGGATACAGGTGGCGCTGACGTAGTCTGTTTACTTTTGGCAAAATATATTGAATCTCCCGAAAAGCAATATGGCCGCACACGATATGTCAGCTGACCTTTGCCGTAAGATTTAATCGTTTCTGGAAATTAGATGTGTAAAATTAGGCCGGACGTCAATTCTGTGATGATTTCTGAATATTCGAAAACCATCAGAATGTCAAATACACAAGCCAAATCCATGTATAGTGTATACTACGGTCGCGTTGCGAAGACTCGGAGCTTTCGCCAAAAGAAAACAGACTACATCGGCGCCACCTGTGTTCTAATCGGGAAACTTCATTCGCGCTCTTCTTGACCCACTCTGATCGCGAACAGACTACGCGAACGTAGTCTGGGTTTTGCGTGGATTCCTTTTGTGTAGTTGACTTTTCCGACGCTCGTAGAATATTCAGAGAACGCTAAAGAATGGACGTACATTTCGATTTAACGTATGTGAGTTCCAGAATCTTTTATATCTTACCAAACAGGCGATGCTGTCAAACCCTGGCGGCCATTTTGATTTCGGGAGGTTTAGTAATATACGATGTTTTTCATTTATTGTACGTTTTCACCGAATATTCGAATGTACATCTACTCGTTTATGTTGATATTACAATCGTGTACAATTTGAAGCATGTGTTTAGCGTATTAACGAAGAATAATCAAAACTACGAAAAAGCCTGTTCTTACCGACCAAAGTCGGTAATAAAATTTACTCCAGCATCCCCTTAATATAATTCCCAGGTGGAACGTCTATATCTTATGGTTTTAGAAAATATAATTATAGTAGCAATCATCAAAATGACAATAGTTTCAAAAAGTATTCTAATAGTTTCAAATATTTTCGTTTCGTTGCATGTACGATTTCAACGTTATAAATAAATTTGATAAACTGCAGTTATGGAATATTCTAGTCGTCAAGAGATATTACGGATATATTGGAATTTCTATATAATCTGAATTATTCTACAAATCTTCACTTAATTATGCATATCCCATTACTGAATACTATTTCGATTTCGGTCAAATTTAATACCAAACAATATTAAATGTAATTGCACTTATGAAAAACTTTTTTTTAAAATTGTCCTCAATTTAACGAAAGTTAAAAAAACCACTTTTTGAAAAAAATCTTAATTCCGGCTCATATTTTATTTAAAAAAAATATTGCGACAATCTTATGAAACTATTACACTTATTATATTTAAAAATATTATATTTATGAAAATATATATACAATCACTTATGCAAATATTACAACAATCAAAGAAGTCCTATTTTTCAAGCCCTGCACATACACATATACGGACATTTTTTTCTCAACGATTTTTCTCGACGTATTAGACCATTCTGAGTATCTTGACATGAAAACATCGAAAAAAAGTTTTTTTTTGGAAAAACAAGTTTCAGGAAAAACAAATTTGTATGCAAAAAGCTCGGGACATTTTTGGTTAATCTATAAACGCGTTTCTATTGCTTTTTACAGCGATGAAAATACTTTCACTGCGATGTTCTGATGAGATTCACTTTTTTTTCAAAGCTATTCATTTTAGTGCGTTTTAATCGGAAAAACAAAGTTTTTATGTGGAAGACCTACAATTTTTGGTAGATTTTTAATCGCTCAACGAATGAGATACTTTCGTGTGCTCGTTTGACTCTGGCATAAATGAATGTGTAAAAAACAGAGAACCGCAAAAAATGTGCGTTAAAGTCGGGCATTAATTTTCACTGTAACGCCAATGAGAAAGTAAACTGCTAATATTCGGACGTTTTAATTCACTGTCGAATCATTCGAGGAAAAAATACACGAGAACAGTGAGAAAAACAATTCAAAAGAATCGTCCGGAAAATAACTGATTATGCTAAAATGGTAGCAAATATAGAGAGTGGTGAAAATGAAATCTCCTTAATTTGAAACTCTCGAAAAATGATTAAAAAATTATCGAAAAAAATACCGTAATTTTAGAACTGAATACAAATTTTGCGGTATTTAATTATTATAAACAGACTAGGTCATTTTCTTAATAATTATAGACTTAAAAAGTGTCAATAACAAGGATGCAAAGTAGAACCTTGCACATTGCTTCCTCATTATTTTTCGCGTTTTACAAAGCTACCTCTATGAGGAAGTATGTTATTCAATTTTTGGCTTCCTCATAGAGGAAGCTTAGTAAAACGCGAAAAATAATGAGGAAGCAATGTGCAAGGTTCTACTTTGCATCCTTGTTTTAATTAGATAAATATACATGTTGTGGATTCGCTTTTTCTATTTCGTTATTACGTTATTTCGTGATTATTAGAGCGTTTCCGAAAGTGAATGTGATAATGTATATTTTTAAAAATAATTCAACATTCCATAAAATCAAAATTTTCATACCGTTCGTCACTAAATTATACATATATAATGTCTGAATATTGTTTCATTTATATACAAAATTTGAGCTCGCTATCTTAAGTTTTGCAAAAGTTACAATAGAGCGATAATGTCAATTTTTTGAAAAATTCAAAACATCATAAAATTTTAACGGTTCAACCGATCTTGACCAAATTCAATAGCGATCACCGGCGTATGAAAGCTCACATTCATACCAATTTTAAGATCAATATCTCGAAAATTGAAAGAGTTATCGCGTAAACAGACATTTTTCAAAAAATTAAAAAACGCGTAATAATTTAACGATGAAGTGGATTTTGACAAAAAATCTGTATAAACGATGAGGCTTGATCCCTCTATCTATGGTCCAAATTTCAGCTTGATATCTCAAGGCATTCCCGAGTTATAAAGGTTTACATTTTTCGATCGTGTAACATACACACACACACACACACACACACACACACACATACACACATTTTTTCTAAATCACTTTTCTCGACGTTTTGGCCCATTCTGAGTGTACTGACATGAAAATCTCGAAAAAAAAATGTTTCATGAAAACAAAGCTTCCTCTATGAGGAAGCAAAAATACCGTAATTTTACAACTGAATACAAATTCCGCGGTATTTAATTATTATAAACAGGCTAGGTCATTTTCTTAATAATTATACACTTGAAAAGTGGTAAGAAAAAATATTATTAATTAATGAAGAAAATTCAAAAGTTTATCTGCATATAATTTGTAATTATACCTTGACGATAGAAATTTCAAAACGCACATGTGATGCGAAAATTTCGTGCTTCGAATACTCCAGTGGGATCTTTTGAATTTACCTAAAGAGGCTTATCCGATGATTAAACGTAAATTAAATTGACGATGTTAATATTATAAATCCTCCCTTTTAATATAAACGTATCAGGTATTATTTACACCACAAATGTCGATATTGGAATATTATTGATAAAATTGAATTGCCGATAATAAAAGCTATTCTTGTTAATACGAATGAAGCTCCTACTTGAAATATGAGAGTTATATGAACCCGTACCAATAATGAGAGACGCTTGTTAACATGTAGCTCGTGCAATAGTCGAACCAATAATTATCATCGTTTCCGATAAAGAGCTTCGAATATCAGTACTAATAACTTTGATTAACGTACATCGTGCGTGGGTATAAATTTTACGTGGTCAAGTGAAAAAATACCACGTGAAATTGTTGCATAAACGGTGAATCGTGTTTTCAATAACCCGACATTTATAATTATTATTAAATCTATTGTTCAACAAATCTATTTATTATCGAAAAATTCTTCCATGAATATAATAATCCAGTGTTGCGAAATAGTCAGTACCACGTACCCCTAGACTAATTCTATTTCCCCCTAAAAATCTTCCAAACAGTTCCTACCGAGTCAACAACGTTGAATAACAACGATTTTTCAAGTGTCGGTCAATTGACGGTCATTTTAAGAACCTTGGCGGTAGGTTCTATTATTAAATTAAGCCGTTGAACCAATTGTTTGTAGAATGGGTAATTTAAGGTAGTCTGTTCACATTAGCTAGTCAAATCTGCAGTCAATTCTGCAGAGTGGCTTGCTCATCAGCATTAGTTCTTAACATATAAATCCATCCACAGACACGGTTTTTAATTAAAATACCCTGATACATACAAATGTCGGATGAGGTTGTTGTCATCCAGTTTTATATTAGAAAAAATCATAATTTTTGTCACACTTTGACGAAGGTTAGCTCATTTTGTTTATTAAAAGATGCTTCATTGATTGACCGGAGACATTTTCTTATAGTATTCTTTGTAAGAAAATTGCAACCGTTTTTTATCTACTCTAACCTATCATCAGATTTACAGATGCTTGTAACTTGTGAATAACTAATACTAATACAGTATTTGTCCGGTCAATCAATGAAGCATTTTTGAACAAACAACATAAGCTATTGCTCGTTATAACTAGATTAATATTGTGGTTTTTTCTAATATAAAACTGGCTTGTTTGGGCTCATTATTTTATTTATGTTGGGATCAGAGCTGTGGATTTTGAGTTTTGAAATTCATACAAAAGGCTGAATTTTGACAAACCCTAAAAAATACCCTAAATATTTTTTTGCCCTGTTTGCCCCCTAACGTGACGAAAAAACCCCTAAATCTAGGGGCAAATCCCCTAATCTGGCAATAGATTTTGTTGGGCTAAGTAAGGCCCAAGACGGGATTCCTATTTCTGGCTTCCAAGGATAAGCCTAGAATGGCCCCGAACTTAGTCGTGGACGCCCATACAAATTTCTGCACAGGTATACACGGAAGAAAATGCTTGGTTAGAACAACCAAGCGCTTGGTTATATATACGCTAGCCGATTAATTGGTTAGACCAACCAAGTTATTGGTCAGCGCCACCAAGCGCATTATAATACAACCAATAACTTGGTTGACATAACCAACAATCTGATTGGTCTAACCAAGAAATCGGCTGGCGCGTATTTAACCAAGCCTTTTTTTCCGTGTGGTACTAAAATACTCGAGCGACCGGACGATCGACACGTGGTCCGGAGCCTGTGGAAAAACTTATGGAGCTCCGGAGGAGCAGTCTGTAAATGATAAAAAATGACGGTGGTATAGCTTAGTGGCGTGCAAGGTGAGGCAGTTGCGCAACAGAAAGGATATAGGGAAGCTTTAAAACGCCTGGGAAATAAGTAACTGTCTCGGTTTCCCGCTGCTCCGGTTTTCCGGATTATCCGATCTCAAAGGGGGATACTGCTGTTCCCTCGTGGCATACCAGACCTGCCTTATTCGCCTAACAAATAATAAACCTTGCTTCTACTACTCGCGCTTGGCTTTGGCTTCTCTTATATTTTTTTTTCTTTCTCCTTTTTCTTCGTCGTCTTCTTCTTCTTCCCCGCCGGTTTACGTTTCACGATCTTCCTTCTTCGGCTATCCTCGCTCCTATACTTTATACACTAGTAGCCCTCCGGCGTGTCGCGGTAGAGCAGCAGCCACTGGAAGAGCAAAACGAATGAAACAACTTCTCCTGTATATCTCGTGTTTCCCCGAGTTATTTCGCCCACATCCTCGTGTATTTTTCCTGTAATAAATGTCGCAGAGTTTCTTCAGTCAAGGTCGGCCAATCGACGAACCCTCTTCACATTCGATTCACTTTTTTTTTTTGTTACCTCCTCGTAAACTCAGCTCAACACTTTTTCCAAGGAAATTACAGATTTATTAGTTTCAACTATTTATTTGACATTGCCGACAAGACTCTACCGCCTTTTGCTTCCTCATAGAGGAAACTTTGTTTTCATGAAAAAATTTCTTTTCGAGATTTTTATGCCAATATGCTTAGAATTGTCCAAAACGTCGAGAAAAGTGGTTTAGAAAAAATGTCCGTATGTGTGAGTGTCCTGGGCTCGGAAAATTCGATGAACTATTACTCTGTAACCGTTCAAGCGATATGGCTCAAATTTGGCACGCAAGTGGAGTAGTTGCCCCGCTTTGAATGTTGAGATTTTTGAAAAAAAAAAATCAGCCATTTTGATTTTATGGTACTTTTAATTTTTTGAAAAAAGAGCGTGGTCGCTCTAACTTTCGTAAAAATTATACGATTTTGCTAAATAGTTGTTTATAAATAAATATACGTTCAATGTTGTTTGGCATTGCATTTGGGCGAAATCGGTAAAGCGGTTCAGATTTTATAGATGTTTGAATTTTTCGAAAAAAAATCATTTTTTTTTATAAATCACGTCGAATTTCACCAATTTAACCGAAATATTTTACAGACGAAAAGGAACATGCAGCTATGCCACGTACCAAATTTGACGATGATCGGTAAAGTGGTTCAGATTTTACGACATTTTGAAATTTACAAAAAAAAAACGATTTTCGCTCTACCATCAGCAAAAGTTGATAATGCGAGACAAAAGTTTGTACTCAATGGAAATAAGAATGCAAAGTAGAACTTTACACATTGCTTCATATATAATTTTTATTTTTTTAAATTTATAATGACCGCTTGTCCCAAAATAGAATTGCTCATAACTCTCGAACGGCGTGACGAATCGAGATGAAAATTTACACAAAAGAGGAGGATAAACTCCGTTTTCGTTATTTCGATTAAGGTAGTCCTTGCGCATTAAGCTGAGGTCAAATGAGTTTTCGAAAAATGGGAGGGAATTGCGAACACTTTTCGCCAATATAAACAAGTCTGCAAAGTAGAACTTTACAAATTGCTTCCTCATTATTGTTGGATTTTTACAAAGCTTCCTCTATGAGGAAGCCAAAATAGATTAACATGTTTCCTCATAGATGTAGATTTGTAAAAATCCAACAATAATGAGGAAGCAATTTGCAAAGTTCTACTTTGCAGCTTTGTTTTCATTGCTTCATTATTTTGTTCATTCTTTTTTCTCCATGTAATGTTCATTCTTTTTTAAACATGTAAAGTGAAAGAATTAGTGGGCAACCAATGTTTGAACTTTTGGAGACTTTGAAATATAACAAGTGTATTCTACTTGCAATTTCCGAACATCTGTGAATCGACGAAAAAAATGATGAAGCAAGACTTTGAAATTTTGTTTAAAATAATAAGTAAAAAAATTTTAAAAACGCTAATCTCTTTATAGATTCCACTGAAATTCGATACCGATCGTGCTCGTAAAATTTCTAACTTTTCATTTGTAATCGCATTTACATTATAAAAATTTAGTTCGATAACCTTGCATAAAATTGTGTCATTTTGCAATTAAAAAAAAAAAATTTAAGTCACGTAAGACTTTGCCGATTTTCATTGCCTTCAATAGTCGAGCGATAACTCTTCTATCGACATAGAGAATTCGGTTTTTAATAATTCAAGTCGTTTCCAATTCAAAAAAGTTAAGGTAGTTCTCGCCGGAGTTATAAATCTCAGAGTCTATATGACATTAAAAAATAATCATACGCATCGTTTCGACTGCTTCAATAATAATATAAAAAAAGGATGCAAAGTAGAACCTTGCACATTGCTTCCTCATTATTTTTCGCTTCTTACAAAGCTACCTCTATGAGGAAGTATGTTATTCAATTTTTGGCTTTCTCATAGAGGAAGCTTTGTAAAACACAAAAAATAATGATGAAGCAATGTGCAAGGTTCTACTTTGCATCCTTGTTTTAATTAGATACATATACATGTTGTGGATTCGCTTTTTCTATTTCGTTATTGCGTTATTTCGTGATTATTAGAGCGTTTCCGAAGTGAATGTGATAATGTATATTTTTAAAAATAATCCAACATTCCATAAAATCAAAAATTTCATACCGTTCGTCACTAAATTATACATATATATTGGCTGAATATTGTTTCATTTATATACGAAATTTGAGCTCGCTATCTTAAGTTTTGCAAAAGTTACAATAGAGCGATAATGTCAATTTTTAAAAAAATTCATAACATCATAAAATTTTTACGGCTCAACCGATCTTAACCAAATTCAATAGCGATGACCGGCATATGAAAGCTCAAATTCATACCAATTTTTAGATCAATATCTCGAAAATTGAAAGAGTTATCGCGTAAACAGACATTTTCCAAAAAATTAAAAAACGCGTAATAATTTAACGATGAAGTGGATTTTAACAAAAAACCTGTATAAACGATGAGGCTTGATCCCTCTATCTATGGTCCAAATTTCACCTCGATATCTCAAGGCATTCCCGAGTTATAAAGGTTTACATTTTTCGATCGTGTAACATACACACATACACACACACACACACACACATACAGACATTTTTTCTAAATCACTTTTCTCGATGTTTTGGACCATTCTGAGTGTACTGACATGAAAAACTCGAAAAAAAAAATTTTTCACGAAAACAAAGCTTCCTCTATGAGGAAGCAAAATAATCGAGGATCCTTCGAAATTGTCGTAATCAAATTAAAACGATTATTTGTAAATAGTTGATATGTATAGTGCGTATTTGACTTCATTTTCACGATAATTAGGTTAGGAAACGTCATTTGGCCCGGTATCGTGCACTTTGACCTTGGTTCAATTAAACATTATTCCGGAGACTTCACCGTTTTTCATGATGCATCAATTCCTGAATGATTTGCGAATCCATAGTACTTTTTATTTTCTCTCTATCTTTTATCTAAGTATGTTAATTTTCGATTTAAAGATCAATTTTTCCAGGCCTCCCGTGAGCGCCGTGTAAAAAGATCGATTTTCAAGTTTTAATTGTTCATTCAAATACTCGGTAAAAGCCTTCAAGATTTTGTGCAAGTTAAATTGAATAGCTAAATTACAACATGTCAAAAATTCATGCATATGAGTTTGGATTGCATTCACGACAGAACTACCTTAAATCATATTTAGTAATTTATGAAAAAAATTCCCCAAGATTTTTAAAGACCAATCGAATTCTCTCATCGACTAAACATACAATAAAACGTCATACTTCTTGTAGTAATTATATTATTCGTTAATTTGTATACGAAATAACTAATTGAAATAATAAAATAAAGAGATTTTTAATAATGGAGAAAAGCTTCCCGTGAAAATTTCTTCGGATCACATTTGGTAGTTTGCTTTTGTTGTGTTTTTAACTCGAGCGATCTTTTTGTTCCACGGCCATTTTTTTATACATTCCATTCTTCTAATGCAAATGCGGCGATGATTCGGTACACCACTAAAATGTTGTCGAGGCGTCGCCAACAGTCTATCCGATGTGAACGAGACTGTGGCACTCGACAAACTGCGCGTTGCAGTTATTATGCCTTAATGTTTAGTATTTTTGCAAAAAATAAATGCGGCGCGTCTCGTTCTCGGTCGCTCGCGAGTAAACCGGAGTGTCTGCCAGTCTGCCTAGGACAGTAATCCGTACGACGAAGCGGTGCTCCATAGAGAGGAAGAGAGAGAGAGAGAGAGAAGTCAGGACGTGACGATAATGGCTTTGGAGTGTCGCTCACGTCCCGCGCGGTCTCTGGCTCTCGTCGTTTCTGAGCTCGTCTCTCGCTTATCGCTAGGGTTTCCAAGTGTTCGCACTCACATCCCGTATGCGTATATTATAGAAAGAGACGCGTGGGGAAACGCGACACGACGATATATATGGCTTCGTAGATCACGGTGAGCAGTGCACTGCCAGTGATAGCAGCACTCCTTCGCAACAAGCTCTGCTCGATCGGGCGAGAGGAACCAGAGGAAAGGGATATAGCTGTTGGCTAAACAATCAACCGAGAGCTTCGCTAAATGCTCCCAAACATTAGTATCTAGAAACTGTTGTGCCTTTACTGGATAGGGGATAGAACTAGACGCACTTGTAAACTCGGTAAGTAACTATACCCATGTAGAAATCAGTCTGGGTGTCCCAGTTTGAAACTCGATCCTGGTCGGAATTGGCTCGGGTTTCCATAACTGGGTTATCCAACTTGGAATCCGAATAGATCCCAAATAGATTTCCAGTTACGCACTCGATGACAGTTCACCATTGATTAGGATTTGCTAGGGTTACCCTAAGAGAGCCATCCTATTTAGAACCGGGATGGATTCCGGATCGGGACCCAATTTTGAACGACGAGCTGTATTACCGTGCATCGGGATTTGTTAGGGTTACCCTAAGAGGGGTTCTATTTAGATTTTGAATAGAATCCGGATCGTCTTCCCGTTACTCATTGTTGATTGATTTGTGCGGAACTGATTTTACTTCACCCTTTATACAGTAAAATGTTGTAGAGTACACGTACGAAAAACTTTTCCTGAACTCACGTGATTGTAACAACGTGTGCGGTTCATGTGTCCCCAGACGCGGTCTCGTCGCTGCTCATGCAGATATTTTGACAGGGATCCAACTAGAATCAGCTTGGGATTCCCAACTTTCGACAAGGATCCAGATGGATCCAGCCTAGTATGTTCATCTAACGGCTGGAATCCAGTCAGCCATCGGATCGGATTCCAGTTCGAGATCCCGATCGGAATCCAGTTTCCGCGCGAGAGCTCCGCTGAATGCTCCCAAACATTAGTATCTAGAAACTGTTGTGCCTTTACTGGATAGGGGATAGAACTAGACGCACTTATAAACTCGGTAAGTAACTATACCCATGTAGAAATCAGTCTGGGTGTCCCAGTTTGAAACTCGATCCTGGTCGGAATTGGCTCGGGTTTCCATAAATGGGTTATCCAACTTGGAATCCGAATAGATCCCAAATGGATTTTCAGTTACGCACTCGATGACAGTTCATCATTGATTAGGATTTGCTAGGGTTACCCTAAGAGAGCCATCCTATTTAGAATCGGGATGGATCCCGAATCGGGACCCAATTTTGAATGACGAGCTATCCCGCGCGGAAAATAATAGTCCAGGGTGGAGTCCAGAATGATGTCCAGAATGGAGTCTCGGATAGAATCTGAGCAGTCCGGGACGGAGTCCAGATGGAGTCTCATATAGACTTCGGCTTTTAATCCGATCCCAAAGTCCATCCTGAAGTCCATCACTCCATCCAGGACTCCCGAAAGGACTCAATCTGGATTCCATCCTGGACACAAAAAACTTTCCCGGACTCCATCTAGGATGCCAAATACTCTCCTGGACTCCACCCTGGACGATCAGCGAATCTCGGCGCATCAATCGCAGAGTCCATACCGGTGTCCATTTTGGATTCTCGTCTGGACTGTTTTGGTCTCCATCCCAGAGTCTACCCTGGACTCCATCCTGGACAGAGTCCACCAGGACGGTGGGCACCAGGACCAGACGGTCTCGACCTTGGACACCTTGGTGTCCCGACGGTTGATTTTGGATCGTCAACAAAGGGTAGACCCCTCGTGTGTAGTTGAACGCAGGACAGCTTTGCAGTCTTATATACGTGGAGGCTTCAAGTCACTCGCGAGAAACGCTTCGACCGCTCGTCATCTAGCGGAACATTGTGCATCTATGTTTCATATGATGCCACTAGATGGCGAACGGATGGAGCGTTTCTCGCAAGTGTTTTGAAGTCCTAGCGTATATAAGACTGTGCTAAATTGTTTTGAGTTCGACTACACCCTTCGTTAACGGTCCAAAATGGACCGTCAGGACACCGAGATGTCTAAGGTGGATACCGTCTGGTCCTGGTGTCCACCAGGATGGACTATGTCCAGGATGGAGTCCAGGGTAGAGTCCAGGATGGATACCAAAACAGTCCAGGCGAGAATCCAAAATGGACACCAGGATGGACTCCGCGATTGATTCGCCGAGATTCGCTGATCGTTCAGGGTGGAGTCCAGGAGAGTATTTGGCATCCCAGATGGAGTCCCGGATGGAGCCGGGAAAGTTTTTTGAGTTCAGGATGGAATCCAGATTGAGTCCTTTCGCGAGTCCCGGATGGAGTGATGGACTTCAGGATGGACTTCGGGATCGGATTAAAAGCCGAAGTCCATATGAGAGTCCATCTGGACTCCGTCCCGGACTGCCCAGATTCCATCCGGGACTCCATTCTGGACATTATCCTGGAATCCGTCCCGGACTCCATCCCGGACTATTGTTTCCTGCGCGGGTGTATTACCGTGCATCGGGATTTGTTAGGGTTACCCTAAGAGGGGTTGTACTTGGATTTTGAATAGAATCCGGATCGTCTTCCCGTTGCTCAACGATTTGTGCGCAACTAATTTTACTTTACCCTTTATGTAGGAAAATGTTGTAGAGTACACGTACGAAAAACTTTTCCTGAACTCACGTGATTGTAACAACGTGTGCCCATGCAGACATTTTGACAGGGATCGAACTAGAATCAGCTTGGTATTCCAACTTTCGACAGGGATCCAGATGGATCCAGCCTAGTATGCTCATCTAACGGCTGGAATCCAGTCAGCCATCGGATCGGATTCCAGTTCGAGATCCCGATCGGAATCCAGTTTCCGCGCGTTACATCCCATGTCTGGAATCCGACCGGAAGATAGGAATACCAGGCAGGATCCAGCTGGATCCGTGCCAAAATGTCTGGTGATCCAAGTTTGTCTCTTTTTTTCGATCGGGCACGTTAAAATTTTATGAGGAATACTAAAAAAAAGAATTCTCCAGAAAAATGCATAAATCCCGAAACGCTTTATTGATTTTGACCAAACTCAATTTTCATACAAAGCTCTAGCCTAATAATTGAAAATTTGTTGGAGTCACAGCGATGACGGAAATTTTTGTAAATCTTGTAAATATCATAACAACGAAATGGTAGCCACCTGTAAATATAGCTGTTGGCTAAACAATCAACCGAGAGCTTCGCTAAATGCTCCCAAACATTAGTATCTAGAAACTGTTGTGCCTTTATATTTATAAACTCGGTAAGTAACTATAGTATAAATTAGGGTGGTCCAAATTTGTCGTTTTTTTCGACCGGGCACGTTAAAATTTTATGAGGAATACTAAAAAAAAGAATTCTCCAGAAAAATGCATAAATCCCGAAACGCTTTATTGATTTTGACCAAACTCAATTTTCATGCGAATCTCCAGCCTGATAATTGAAAATTTGTTCGAGTCAGAGCGACGACAGAATTTTTTTTTAATCTAGTAAATATCATAAAAACGAAATGGAGCGAGCGATTTTAAAAAAATTCATACCAAGTAAAGATCGGTACACTACAGTTTGCGTGAAATTAATTACAACATATTAGAATTTGCATGCAATTACAATACATTTTTACTTTTATTCAGTCAATTATTGTTAAATCGTTTTTGAACATTTATATTAGGATGGTCCAAATTTGCCTTTTATTTATTTTTTCCAACTGGACACGTTCAAATTTTATGAGGAAAGTTCAACTTTGCATTCCTTTCGTTTGATCCACCTTAAATTTCCGTCAAGTCAAATATATATTTATTTGCATGAATATTTGTAGTAGGGAAGACCTGGTTCGAATACTATTGGTTTTGTCATTAAAAAATGAAAAAATATGGTTAATGAAAATTTGCCGCCGTCGCGAATACCTCGTTTCACTGAAATCGTATGCGCGTTTACGTTTATAGCATACAAACAACTACGGTACGCCGATGAAAACTCGCGTTAATACAGCATGCTATTATAATGTCATCACAGGCCGCAGACTTTACCTTTTCTATAATGTAATATCCGACAGGGTTTGTGACAACGGCGTAGCATCGGAAATAATTAAGTAAATAACGATAATCGTTATTTTATAGATTCACTCAATGAAACATAAAATCAATAAGTAAATTATTCAATTCTATTGTACAAAAAGTTTTCCCATTTTTATGGACCTTTTTCAATATAACAAACATATCCCAAATAAAAAAATAATATATAGAGTATATAAAAAAAAAATATAAAAAATATAAAAAATATGTATAGTTTTAAACATAGAATTGGGCATATATAGTTTGCATAAACTCTATATATAATCTATATACAATTTATACATAAACCCAACTTCACAGATGATCATATATGAGGCATTCTCTGTCAGTTCAGCCACTTTTTTTTTTTTTTTTTTTTTTTTTTCGACCCTCTCAGATCTATCCCATAATTGGCCACATTTTAGTACCACTTAAAAGCATTCTTTGTGAATTTTTTCAGATTTTTTAACCCATCGATTTAGGAAATGTATATTTTTTTTGTTATTCATATAACTTCGATGGCGTAAATCTGACAAAAATATCACACATACAAAAAAATCTTGTTTTTCAATTAACTTTGTATTGCAATATGTCTCATATTTTTATTCGTGTTGCATAAGCTATTTACAGCAAAAAAAATGTTAAACTATTTTTTTTACTCATTCGGACACCTTCGATATCACTGCCAATTTTATACAAGCTACAGGGATATGTCAAAAGCATACCAAAAAATTGGCATAGTGGGCATCGACTATTTCGAGGAGGAAAAAAATATTTTCCAAAATTTTCGATCCAATAAATGGCTATAGGCACGAATAACTGTATGCAAATCCTGAAGGCCGTGTCGTCGTTACACGTCAAGTAGCTCAGTGGATCGATTATTTGAAGGAATAACAAAAAGTAAGTGAAATAAAAAAATATATAAAAATAAAAAAAAACAATTAAATAAATTTAATTAATTTTCTTTCTTTTTTGAATCCTTCAAGTAGTCGATGCCCACTACACCAATTTTTTTGTAGGTTCTATACATGTCCCTACAGCTTATAAAAAATTGAGAGTAATATCGAAGGTGTCCGAATGAATGAAAAAAATTGTTTAACATTTTTTTTTGCTGAATATCGCTTTTGCAACACGAATAAAAATATGAGACCTATTGTATTACAAAGTTGAGTGAAAAACAACATTTTTTATACATGTATTTTTTTGTCAGACTTACTCCATCAAAGTTATATGAATAATAAAAAAAAAAATACATTTCCCAAATGGATTGTTTCAAAAATCTGAAAAAATTCACAAAGAGTGCTTTCAAGTGGTACTAAAAATGTGTCCAATTATGGGATAGATCTGAGAGGGTAGAAAAATAAAGTGGCTGAACTGACAGAGAATGCCCCATATATAAATTGCATATAACTGCAATTGTATATAGATTGTATATAGAGTTTATACAGACTATATATGCCCAATTCCATATGTCAGACTATATATAATTTTTTTCACTTGGAATACCGTATATTTTTTAGATAGTCTAGTGAGAAGAAAGTGGGAAGAAAGAGAACGACGAGGAAAGATGGACGAACGAGAAAATGCAAGATTGTATAAGGGTGATGAAAAGAGAGAGAGAAAAAAAAAAGATTATACGGACGAATGCACGTTATTCGTGCACACTTGGCGCGGAGGGACTGCAACGGTCACTGGTAGCCAGCAGCTCTCCCGGTGGCTGAACATTCCCGGTTCTTTCTACTGCAGAAGCACACTTCCACATGCGTCAAGTGCATATAGATATACCGATGCCTATACCACGTATATATATCGTAGAGTCTCGTTGAGTCTGCATTTCTGCCGGTCAGCCAGTCCTCGAACCTAAAGCTCGGGGTGATGCACGTCCAGTGGCCCGTGGCTTACGGCCTCAACCTCGCTACAGTAGATAGGCTACATACATTGAATCCTTTTTTTTTCTTTTTCCTCGTTTTTTTTTTTTTTTTTTCGCTTCACCCGTAAAGTACGCATTTTTTCGCGTTAATGATACCAATGATTCACCCTAAAATCTCTCACCAACGACTCAATTTATATCAAGTATTTTATACAGATGTTTATAGACAAAAAAAAACATTGTCGCTTTAATCCGCGTTAACTTTCACCTGTGGGCTTTGCATTTTTTACAAGCAACACCCGTAACACCTACTCTTTGGTGCGCCAGATTTTCAATTTCGCCAATATTGATACCACGAGGGATGGCATTTTTTTTTTTTTTTTGCTTCTTCATAGAGGAAGCTTTGTTTTCATGAAAACATTTTTTGTTTCGCGTTTTTTATGTCAGGACACTCGGAATAGTTCAAAACGTCGAGAAAAATGGTTTAGAAAAAATGTCTGTATGTATGTATGTGTATGTTTGCGGGGCTTCGAAAATTCAATCGCCTATGACTAAAGAATGGTTTTAGATATCGAGCTAAAATTTGGTATACAAGTGAAGCGCCATCCCCGTTGTTGCATTTTTTTTATAAATTGTATACACCAATTCCGACTTTATGCCTTTTTGATTTTTTTTTAAAAAAAGGCTGGGATGCCCTAACTTTCGTAAAATTTTGTCTTTTTGGCTAAATAGTTCCATATAAGAGCAGGTGCATTCAATATTGTTTGGTATTGAATTTGGCTCAAATTGGTAAGGTGGTTCAGATTTTATGGAATTTTGAAATTTAAAAAAAATTGACATTATCGATCTAACTTTTACAAAACTTGAGATAGCGAGCTCAAATTTTGTATGTGAATGAAACAATATCCAGCCATTATTATAATGTATCTCTCTATATTATAAAAAGATCTCGTCGCCGCAGTGACAAGAATCGAGGGACTTAGAAAAATGTCAGGGGTTCTTTCCCATACTTCCAGGGGTCTTTCGTATACTTCCTGGAGGTCTTTCCCATACTCCCCGGGCGTCTTTCCTATACTTCCTAGAGGTCTTTCCCATACTTCCCAGGGGTCTTTCCCATACTTCCCGGGAGTCTTTCCCATACTTCCTGGAAGTCTTTCCCATACTTCCTGGAAGTCTTCCCCATACTTCCCAGGGGTCTTGCCCATACTTCTCGGGAGCCTTTCTCATACTTCCCGGGGATCGTTCCCATACTCCCCGGAGGATTTTCCTATACTTTCCGTGGGGTTTTTCCATACCCCACAGGCCGTATATATATCTGTCTTAGAAAGATCTCGTCACCACTGCCGCTGCCACCGTGTCAAGAATCGAGGGACTTAAAAACATTCAGGGGGGTCTGTGAGACCCCAGAGAGGATGGGGTCTGTGAGATCCCAGAGGGGTTGGGGTCTGTGAGACCCCAGAGGGGTTAGCGTCTGTGAGACCCCAGAGGGGTTTGCGTCTGTGAGACCCCAGAGGGGTTGGGGTCTGTGAGACCCCAGAGGGGTTGGGGTCTGTGAGACCCCAGAGGCGGTGGGGTCTGCGAGATCCCAGAAGGGTTGGGGTCTGTGAGACCCCAGAGGGGTTAGCGTCTGTGAGACCCTAGAGGGGTTGGGGTCTGTGAGACCCCAGAGAGGATGGGGTCTGCGAGATCCCAGAAGGGTTGGGGTCTGCGAGACCCCAGAGAGGTTAGTGTCTGCGAGACCACAGAGGGGTTGGGGTCTGTGAGACCCCAGAGGGGTTAGCGTCTGTGAGACCCCAGAGGGATTGGGGTCTGTGAGACCCCAGAGGGATTAGCGTTTGTGAGACCCCAGAGGGGTTGGGGTCTGTGAGACCCCAGAGGTGATGGGGTCAATGAGAACTCAAGCCCAGTTTTTTCTAACTCCCTCGATGGCCCTCAGAAGCCCGACGCGAGCGCGCATAGCGCGCGAGCCACAGTAACATCCTAGTATATATATATAATTAAGTGAAAAACGGTATGAAACTTTTGATTTTATGGAATTTTGAATTATTTAAAAAATGTACATTATCCCATTTACTTTCGGAAAAGCTCCAATAATAACGCCATAACGGAATAACGAAATAGAGAAAGCGAATTCACAACATGTTTATTTATCTACTTAAAACAAAGATACAAAGTAGTCAAATGTTTATGACTATGATCTCATATATGTGCAAAATATAACAACATTAGTTTGGATTTAAAAAAAGTTTTATCCATTTAATTTTCGCCATTAAAAACCACAAGTTTCGCGTTAAACCCATTTAGGTTCTCGAAAAATAAGCAATGCATACAGTGCATGAAATATTTTTCGAAATACATGAATATGCATTTGGTGAAAAGTACAATCTTTTCAAATAAATTTTTTTACAATACAAACAACCGAATATATTGATAATTGATAGCAGTGACTTAGCAGTTAGCAATAGCAGATATTTTTCTCTGTGCGAAGAAGCGAGCGGTGTATGAGGAGCGTTTACAATAAAAAAGAGCGTTTTTTAAAAACTATTTTCTCACTCATGTTGATATTTCAAAGTATACATCCTTTAGAAGCCGAATTTGCTGTATCAGGTCTGCGGTATTGGACTTTTAGCTTACATCATCGCATGTATAAATGACGTCTAAGGATATTTTACTGAGTTCTAGTAGTGGCTTCGAGTTTCTGCGAACGTTAGCTACGGGCGGTGTCAACGAGCAACTGATTCTGCCGTCGGACTTCCGTTGGACATCCTATGAGTAATGGAGCCGGTATGAAGAAAGACACATACAAAAGAGACGACGAAGAACAGCGACGAGAGTCTAGCATAGACCGCTGAAGCGATTTTGGTCACTTTGATTGACGCTAATTATCCAAAACTCTGGTATAGTAACATTTTCATGAGTCGACGGTAGTGCAGTGATTTCCGGTTAATTTGTGCCAAATATATCTTGGCTGGTTGCAGGGTTATTCATCTCTTTATATCATATTTCTTATAAGAAATTTTTCACAAAGCCGTCGCGTGGAATTTCAATCTTGCTCATTTACGCCGCTCCTTCACCTCAATTCTCGGGGGGAGAATAATACCTCAAGCGCTGCGTGCCGTTCCAGGACTTTCACTCACGCTATTTGTCTTTCGTTCAATTGAAAAGACCTCCTTTTCTTTTCTCTTTCTCACTCTGCTTCGTGCGCCGTCACCGTTTGGCCTGAGCGCACACTCCACCGATACGAAAAGGCGATTATTGCTCTCTGGCTCTGGCTATTACTCGGTTTCTTTCTTTCTTGCTTATTGCAACACTAGACCGACTCTTCTGGCTACGCTTCGCGTGCCAGTCTGCGTGCTGCTTCCGCCAAAGCTTGGATTAATCGCCACTTAAATTCTTGAGAAAGCAAAAGATTTCCGGCTCTCGCTTGTGAAAATATCCGGAAGCTGCGGATCAGAGACATTTATCGCGGCGTTTCTGGGATTCGAGCTGAGAACTATGGCTAATCGATTTAGAACCTAGGCATGAACCAAAGTCAATAATCTCCAATTCGTAGTAATCTCCAAGGTAGAAACTTGCCCATTACTTTCTCAATATTATCCATTTGTAACAAAGCTCTATGCCGATGTTGTCGGCATATGTTACAAATTTAATTTAACTAGCAGCGGATGCGCGCTTCGCGCCCTAACCATCACACCCCGTGCAGAAATTAGTTCGGGCAGCCGCAATTAAATAAGGGGCCTTTTTAGGTATTAACGTGGCATCCACAACAGGGAATCTACTCTAGAAACCTACTAGGCTCAACAGAGGCGGCCACGACAAACTTCGGGGCCTAATCAGGCTTAAATGTGGAACCCTCACTAGGGTCGCCCATATTGAGCCTCTAAAGGCGCCGTACTTCCAGCGTGACTAGCCTAGTAGGGCCCCTAATAGAACTGGGGCAAACTAGAAAGGGCCAAGTCAGAGCCCCAACTATTTTTCTACACGGGACCTATACCAAACGGTATTAACATTTTTATTAGTGTGCTGTGACTTTTACAGATTAGTTTCGTGAATTCTGAAATCAGAAACGGGGCAAGGCTCGATTTTTCTTAATCATGATAAAAAGGCATGTAACCGGTACTTTCTGAGGTACAATATGCGACTTGAGAACGACAGTGAAGCCTAAAATTCGATATCTTGAAGAAAATAAATGAGGTTCTTAGGTTGGATTTTCCGACCAAAAGTCGGATCTGCGAATTCTGAAATCAGAACCGACGAAAAGTGACTTTTTCAAAAATCATCGTAAAAAGACATGTAACGGGTACTTTCCGAGGTACAATATGCGACTTGAGAACGATAGTGAAGGCCAAAATTCGATATCTTGAAGAAAAAATAATTTAGGTTCCTTAGGTTGGATTTTCCGACCAAAAGTCGGATCTGTGAATTCTGAAATCAGAACCGACCAAAAGTGACTTTTTCAAATATCATCGTAAAAATGCATGTAACCTGTACTTTCTGAGGTACAATATGCGACTTGAGAACGATAGTGAAGGCCAAATTTCGATATCTTGAAGACAAAAAATGTAGGTTCCTTAGGTTGGATTTTCCGACCAAAACTCGGATCTGTGAATTCTGAAATCAGAACCGACCAAAAGTGACTTTTTAAAAAATCATCGTAAAGAGGCATGTAACCGGTACTTTCTGAGGTACAATATGCGACTTGAGAACGATAGTGAAGGCCAAATTTTGATATTTTGAAGAAAAAAAATGTAGGTTCCTTAGGTTGGATTTTCCGACCAAAAGTCGGATCTGTGAATTCTGAAATCAGAACTGACCAAAAGTGACTTTTTCAAAAATCATCGTAAAAAGACATGTAACGGGTACTTTCCGAGGTACAATATGCGACTTGAGAACGATAGTGAAGACCAAATTTCGATATTTTGAAGAAAAAAATGTAGGTTCTTTAGGTTGGATTTTCCGACCAAAAGTCGGATCTGTGAATTCTGAAATCAGAACCGACCAAAAGTGACTTTTTCAAAAATCATCGCAAAAAGACATGTAACGGGTACTTTCCGAGGTACAATATGCGACTTGAGAACGATAGTCAAGACCAAAATTTGATATCTTGAATTTTAAAAAATGTAGGTTCTTTAGGTTGGATTTTTCGACCAAAAGTCGGATCTGTGAATTCTGAAATCAGAACCGACCAAAAGTGACTTTTTAAAAAATCATCGTAAAAAGACATGTAATGGGTACTTTTCGAGGTACAATATGCGACTTTAGAACGATAGTGAAGGCCAAATTTCGATATTTTGAAGAAAAAAAATGTAGGTTCTTTAGGTTGGATTTTCCGACCAAAAGTCGGATCTGTGAATTCTGAAATCAGAACCGACCAAAAGTGACTTTTTCAAAAATCATCGGAAAAAGACATGTAAAGGGTACTTTCCGAGGTACAATATGCGACTTGAGAACGATAGTGAAGGCCAAAATTTGATATCTTGAAGAAAAAAAATGAGGTTCTTTAGGTTGGATTTTCCGACCAAAAGTCGGATCTGTGAATTCTGAAATCAGAACTGACCAAAAGTGACTTTTTAAAAAATCATCGTAAAAAGGCATGTAACGGGTACTTTTTGATGTACAATATGCGACTTGAGAACGATAGTGAAGGCCAAAATTTGATATCTTGAAGAAAAAAAAATGTAGGATCTTTAGGTTGGATTTTCCGACCAAAAGTCGGATCTGTGAATTCTGAAATCAGAACCGACCAAAAGTGACTTTTTAAAAAATCATCGTAAAAAGACATGTAACGGGTACTTTTCGAGGTACAATATGCGACTTGAGAACGATAGTGAAGGCCAAAATTTGATATCTTGAAGAAAAAAAAATGTAGGTTCGTTAGGTTGGATTTTCCGACCAAAAGTCGGATCTGTGAATCCTGAAATCAGAACCGACCAAAATTGGCTTTTTCAAAAAACATCGTAAAAAGACATGTAACGGGTACTTTTTGAGGTACAATATGCGACTTGAGAACGATAGTGAAGGCCAAATTTCGATATTTTGAAGAAAAAAAATTTCGGTTCCTTAGGTTGGATTTTCCGACCAAAAGTCGGATCTGTGAATTCTGAAATCAGAACCGACCAAAAGGGACTTTTTAAAAAATCATCGTAAAAAGGCATGTAACGGGTACTTTTTGATGTACAATATGCGACTTGAGAACGATAGTGAAGGCCAAAATTTCATATCTTGAAGAAAAAAAAATGTAGGTTCTTTAGGTTTGATTTTCCGACCAAAAATCCGATCTGTGAATTCTGAAATCAGAGTCAGAAAAAAGTTACGATTTTTTAAATCACTTACAACTGTCAAAATGAGCAACATGCGTGAAGTTGTTCGCTCTCGAGTATCAACTTCACGCTGGTATGACAGCTATTTACGGAACTAATAAAATGACAACAATATTTATATCGAAAAAGCGAGATATTTCATCCACTGATTTTTTGAACAGGGACTACGAGGCAATGAGCAAAGCTTTACTATACATCCTTGTTTTAGAAAATTGTAAATCTGTAAAATAGAATGTTAATGCTCTAGAATTTACTTGATTCTCTATGGTTTAATGACATTTTTAGCGAATGAGTTCAACAACTCAAATCATTTTCAAGTCCTTACCATACAAAAAATAATGTGGCATTAAAATTCAGATCCTTATATAATAAATAAATATAATAGAAGTTCGGAAAGCTCTCTAAAATCCCGTATACCGAGTCTACCGGAAAAACCAACATTTAAGCCGCACATCCTTAGCATCCTTGAATTAAAATTATTTTCCATTTGTCAACAGTCAAACGCCTCTTGTCGAGATATCAACATCTCCATTTTTGGAAGCATGACACACGCAGACACAGATATATTCGTTCATTTTTTTACTTCTCACGTTGGTAACTTCGTAAAATGTGGAAAGTAATGAGAAAGCAAAGATTCAACTCTGCAGGGTTTTTCATTAAATTTTACAGCGTGATATTCCGGGGTTAATCGCCACTTAATCCCCGAGAAGCGAAAGATTGGCCTCTTCCGAGATTGCATAGTTTTCACTACCATGCACTTGCTCACTCTCCGAACGATTCAGGACTCTTACTTACTAAATGAACCAAAGCTCAACGCTTCACTTTACGTCTGTTATTTTCTACGAAATTCTTACAACCCTCTGCAAGTGAAGAACAACGTGTTCTTGTATGCAAATTCAGTGATAGATATAGCCATGAATAAAGCATATTTTTTAGGGCACGAAGTGCTTCATCAAAAAAAATACTCGAAAAAAAAAAAGTCGAGGAAATCTGTGAAGGAAAAAACCCTATTTCTGACCGCCTATTGTCGATATTTAAAAAAAAAAAGTTACCGTAATTTCCAAATACCCGTTAGCAAAAAAAAAGAAAGTTATCGAAATAAACTGCATTTTTATTTTGTTCAATTAAAAAATACTGAAAAATCTTTGAGTAAAATTCTTCAAACCTTCCAATACACCCAGAAAAAGGTTCTGGTACACTGAATTGGATTTTAGTCAACGTAAATAAATTTTCTCATTTGAATGCCAGTTTAATAAGATTGTATTTATTTGAAGTATATGATTTTATTTCAGTTAAGTAATTAACATTAAATAAATTTAATTTAATTGTAATTTTTATTTTTGATTCAAATAAATATTTTTGTTATGCCCAGTATAAACAATGTGGAAATTAATTATTAATTACTGGCCTATCTTTTGATCTTAATAATATTATATTATTGATATTGGACCAAAAAAAAGGTAATCGCTCACAGACAAGATATAACGTTTAGTAGTGGTAAATATAATTTTTGTTTACCAAATGTTATCAAATAAATATTAATTTGAATACATTAATCTATTTCGAACAAATGTACTACAATACTTAAAGCAAATAAATATATACTGGATTGAAAGAAAATTTTAGTTCGATTAAATAAGAACGATTCAATACAGGAATTTCGTCATTTTCATTATTACGTCCGGGCATATTTTTGATTATTAAAAATATATAAAAAGTAAAATAAATAAATTATTCTAAACATCAATTAAGAAATAACTTAAGAAAAAAAATTTGGTAATATTAGCTAAAATTATCTATTCAACATTTAATTATTTCAATCAACGAAAATTTACTTTCCCTCCAACAAATATGTATTTCGTTCAATTATTTAGTTTTTTTTTCTAACATATTTATTTATTTGAATCAACTTTCACTGCGCAGCGGATACTAAAAAAATATTTTATTTATTGCTACTAAATACTTACTTAATCCGGAAAAAAGATCTACTTAAAACGACCAAATACATGTATTAGATATTTTAAAATAAAATCAATTAGAACTATCTTATAATGCAATATATATTTATTTCCGTTCATCATTGGAGGTTATTATTATCAAAATGCAACATTTATCAATTTGATTTAATTCTTGTCGTATATCTATAAAAAAATGTTATATTCTTTAAATCGGCAGCAATGGACGCGCGGTCGGTATGTGGCTGGACGGTCCCCAGAGTTAAGTAGTATTATTTGCGGTCATAACTTGGATGGGTGTTTCTGAGCTTCTAAGGGGTAGTGAGGATATCCCAAAAAAACAAATTTTTTTTTTAATCAACATTTATATAACTGCCGACCCAAATAAATATTTCTTAGATTTGAATATATTTACTATTCAATAAGTATATTAATTACAAATAAAAAAAATGTATTTGAGGTGAATGGAAGTCTAGTAGGTCGACATCCAAGTAAGAAATTTTATTTCCGATGCATAGATTCTAGTCCCGTTAACAAGATCTTTTTTTCTGGGTGCATTCCCACGGCAATAAGCAGGGCGTCACCTACGAGATGCGCGATGTTCTGCATCTTCAAATTTCTGTTTTATTGCGCTGTGCCTTCAGCACTATTTTTTATTTTTTTACATAGTTCTACTCCAGGGGCAGACCAGCGTGGTCGCCCCTCGGAATTAACCGCCGTAAAATATTTATTGTAAAAAAATAAATTGTGTTTAAACAGTTTAATAAAATTACATTGTTATTATGTTTTAAATTGCACTTTTGTGAATTTATTTATTTGAATAAAATATGAAATCACCAGATGACTCCTCCAATCCCTGAGGCGGCACATTCCGCTAAAAAATGGAGAAAAATCAATTTAGCTTCGTTGCCTTCATGGTAAATACCAAAATACATGATGTAACATAACTACATGTTATTTCCAGGTAAATAAATAATTTAGTAACAACATATAGAATTTTTCTTCAGTGACCGTTATTCTATGAGGATTGATTGAAATAAATAAATATGGTCGAAATCAATAGATTGCACATTTCAAATAAATACATACATGTTTCAAGGAAAACAAATTTTCTTTACGACACGTTTAAAACGTATTAAATCATAATGCGTCATTCGCATTAATGCACTTAAAGTGTGTAAATATAAGTTATATTTGTATTTTTAGTTTATAGATATGAGCTTTGACTTTTTATTAAAGTAAGATGAAGCAACACTTACGAAAGGTCCACGATTTGCCTTACACCTATTAATTCCGAGAGAATAATAGACCGGGGATCCTCCGCGAATGTAATGATGGATAGAGCGCCGTAAAGCATTTCTCCAAAGTTTATACCTTAATCCAGTGAGTCGGTGTACTCCATACCTCTGTCATTCGTTCTCGCTCTTCCTACTCTATATCCCGGAGTATTAATTCCCGGTTGTCTAATCCGGCCGACCGAATCTGACGGGAAAGCCGAGCGCGTTACTTGCCAAGGGTTGGGGAGGTTTGGTACTGTGCGCACCTGGGTAAATCGTCTGCCGCTTATCAAACTTCCAGAGCAACGACGGCGGCGGCACAGGATTCAACGATACGACCAAGTTGCATCGTTGCATTTGCATTTGAACCCCCCTCTAACCATGAGTGAACTCGCACGACCAGTACCTCCCGCAAGAGTAGCAATAAGAGTGGAAACGCCCAACGACTCTGCCATAAACCGGCGTAATTTTATGCACAAAGATGGTACACGGGGCGGATGTCGCGTATAGCCATTCCATAATCCAACTGATTTTGTGCGAGAGCGGAGGCAAAGAGAGAAAACTAGTCTGGCATAATTTCATTTCACCGGAGGTCCTCAGTTTAGTTGGCAGTCACCCGCGAGGGAAAAGTTTTCTGTAACCGCGAGTTAAGTGAGTGAGCGCGCAACTAGAAACCATGGAGAGCCCGCGCGACGAAATACTCTCGAAATCTCTCCGACTCTTCTCATACTTACTCCAAGTGTAAGGAGCTGCAATGAAACCCCCCCGCGGTACTTGTACGACTCTCAAATATATAATATAATAATATATAACTCGGGAATACTTCGTCCTGTAGACAGATTCTTCCGGAATCCCTAATTGCATTCCGACTGTAATAAAACTCTGTTTTCTACTAAGCAGAGATGTTCTTTGATATTGAAATGCCTCGGAGGACGACATTTGTTAGACCTTCAATTACATTTCTCTCTATATAATAAGAATATCTCACCGCCGCCACCGCCGCCGCTGTGTTCGTGGGGATCTCAGGTCCGGATTTTAAAAATACCCACATGGTTGGCGCGCGAATAACCATTTTGCCAAAATAACATATTTATTATTACACAAAAGCGACAAACGAAAAATTCCATCGCATTTATAAAGCAACAAAAACTTTGCGGATACGAAGGCTTTTTGAGGGGGAAACCCATAATGATGCAGCTCAAGACGAGATTATCTCGAATCTCGCACGTTTTTCCTTGCGTTTGACATTTGTTTGAAGTTTTCGTCTCAAGCTTTCGGTATGAAAAAAATCATAGCCTCGCTCGATCTTGCTCAAAATAACAAGCGAGATCGAGCGAGATCTTGAAACTTGTGACAGATAAACTCTCAACAAAATAGAGGCTATCTTATGGTTCTGAATGCGAAAGTATCGCACGATACAATAGGATATGCTACGTTAGGCTCTGCCACCGATCACCAAAATGAAATTGTGTGCCTAACAGCTTCCCGAAATGTCGACATGGACGTATAGTAGGCTTCCAAGGGCTTTAGACGTTGATTGTCTGGTGTAAAAGGACTATACTGAGCGAAAAAGTTTCGTTGAATCACGGAAATCTTCGCCAATGAAATTAAATACGTATCAGAACGACATTCCAAGGTTCAGGTCGAATTTGAGGGAGCCCACCTATCTACCACATCGATCCGACACATCCAGTTCTCCACCGTTCAGTTCTACACACACCTTTTCCTACACAACCTGTTCCAAACACTATCTATTCGACACATCCCAATCCGACACAAAGCGATTCTCCACCTTTTTTTTCTCCACATTTTCGATCCTATACCGCCTTGTGTCTCTACACTTCGATTACACACACTCTGTTTTCTATACATCCCTTCGATCCTCCACCGTTCGTTTCTCCACACATCTTGTCCGACAGTGCCCTTTTTCTCCACATCTCGATTGTACACAAGCTCTTTCCTATACATCTCTATTCGACACCACTCTAACTTATCAACGGGAGGCAGTGGCTCGATCCTACATATCCCAACTAAACACAGACGGTATCGAACATGGGCAACTGCATACAAATCAACTGGACACTTTACCACTTCGACACGGCAGAACTCGACACAGCAATAACAAGATACGCTGCAACGCGACACGGCAGAACTCGACACAGCACTAACTGGACACGGCAAAACTCGACACATCACCAACTGAACACAGCAAAACTCGACAAACATTAGTTCGACACCGAAAGACTGTCCAATGGCTCAATTGAACACAGACCTCATTGGACACAGAAGAGACATTTGGTAATCCAGCTTTGTTCCAATTGGACACAGACCAATTGGACGAGACGTTTGGTAATCCAGCTTTGTTCCAATTGGACACAGACCCAAAAGAACAGACGCAATTGACGAGTGCGTCCTTTGGAGTGTGTGTCCAATTGGAACAAAGCTGGTTTACCAAACGTCTCGTCTGTGTCCAATGAGGTCTGTGTTCAATTGAGCCACTGGACAGTCCTTCCGTGTCGAACTGATATTTGTCGAGTTTTTGCTGTGTCCAGTTGGTGATGTGTCAAGTTTTGCCGTGTCGAGTTGCGTCGTGTCCAGTTAGTGCTGCGTCGAGTTCCGTCGTGTCGAATTGCACCGTGTCCAGTTAGTACTGTGTCGAGTTCTGCCGTGTCGAACTGGTAACGTGTCCAGTTGATTTGTATGCAGTTGCCCATGTTGAATACCGTTTGTGTTCAGTTAGGATATGTAGGACCGAGCCACTGCCCAACGGGAGATCTTTGACAAATCTTTATCGACCGCGGCAATGTGTCGAATCGAGATGTGGAGGATCGAAAGGTGTAGGATCAGGATGTATAGGAAAGAGAGTGTGTGTAATCGACATGTGGAGGAACAGGGCGATATAGGAACGAAAATGTGGAGAATCGCTTTGTGTCAGATCGGGATGTGTCGGATAGACAGTGTGTAGAAACAGGTTGTGTAGGAAAAGGTGTGTATAGAACTGAACGGTGGAGGACTGGATGTGTCGGATAGGTGGGCTCCCGAATTTGATTACGACAACTACGTGAAAATGGATCTGAGTCTCGAATTACAAGAGGACTACGGATGTCTTCGGATTGTTCTGAAATTCCGGATATCATCGTAGACTACCTACGCATGGAATCGTCCTTAAAAACTGACTTAGACCTCAAAAGGTGTCTTGTACATGATGAGGTCTACCTAAAAACCGATCTAAATGTCTATCATTAAGAAACCGTCATCCTGAAACCTCGCAACGTTAGCGCAGTTCTACGAAGTGAAAAAACACTCCTTAATATTCAACAAAAAAACGTAACCTGCACCTTTAATGCAGCGGTAGATGTACTCCAATGATTTAATAATTTCATTGATTCAAGGCTACAATAACAGCACCAGATACTTGAAATAGATAATTTCACAATTTACTCTATTCTTCTCAGCATTATCCATTTTCTGAAATATTAATATCATCGGAAATAATTTAAAAATAGTTACTAAGAAATAAAGAAAAACAATATCCGGCTGTCAAGACGGGGTTTCGAGCGAAATTCAAGACGAGAACGAGAGAAAAATCTTGCTATGTCGATAATCTCGAATTGACATGACAATCGAGCTGTCAAATTCCGAGACCGAGTCTTGATCTCGACTTTTTCTCGTTCGTCTCGCTCGTCCGCATCACTAGAAACCCAGATCTAGATTTTTAAAAGTTCCACATGGTTAGCGACGACTCTGCGAAATCAACGTGTTTATTATTACACAGAAATGACAAACGAAAAATTCCATAGTCTTTAAACAGCAACAAAAGCTTTACGGATAAGAAGGCGTTTTAAAAAAAAAAAGCACGAGACATGAAGGCGCAAAAAAAAACCATGGAAAAGAAAAAGCCAGTCGAGCCTGGCCACGAATTGTAATTGTCGATGAGAAATGGAGAACGCGACTGAAGAAAGGTAGATCGTGGCTAAGCGGCAGAGGTGCGAGAGAAAGAGATATAGAACGAGTGGAACTAGAGACGTCGGTGAGCTCAGTGACAGCAGTGATATATCTGGAAAGGCAAGATAGAGAGAGGGAGGAGATGAAGAAGAAGAGGTGAGGATGAGAGTGGGCGAAAAGGCGCAAGGCCCAGGAACACCTCGGGCCATGCCTAATGAGCTTCCTGGAGCACGCGACGCGCGCCAGCACCATAATCACAGTGTTATCCAGTATTCTGGATTGAAGCCACGCGAAACGCTCGGGCGAGACAGACGAGAACGAGAACGGGAGCCGCTCTCAGGGAGTTGCACCTCCTAACCGAAGAAGAACTCTGAAACTCACAATCGGCACTGTGACCATTGTCTTCCGAGGGGTAGAGTACGTCGGGCGAATGGCGCGAATGACTGTTTTAATAACGCACCAGTACGGATGACAATTCAACTTAAAAAAAAAAAAGAGAAAAAGAAGAACGGTGAAGATGCGGAACGAGCAGCTGGAATGGTGCAAAAACAGAGGTGAAAGAGGACAGCTGAGCGCGAAACGGGGAGGCAAGCATATCCTGGCCGCATAATGCAGATTTACCATCAGACGCACCCGAGTATTCGTCGGTGAGCAACAAAGTAGAAAGGGAGCAACAAAGGGAATGAGACAGTAAGACCTAGCATATCTATATTTATTTATGCAGGTAGAAAGAGAGCGAGAGGGAAAATGATAATTATAAAAAATCTCTCTCGGTGCATTAATTGTTCATCCGATAGGGCGACAGAGCGAGATAGAACTGATAATTATTGCACGATGGTAGTACTATCATTTTATCCCTATATTCGCCGCGTTATCTCGGTCACATTTTCTCTTCCCTCGCATATTTAAATGTGAATGTTGTCGGAAAATATGTCGAGGAAAGGAGAGGGTTTTCCGATATGTCTCAGGTGTGCTGCAATTTTCACGCTGTAGTTCTTCTCACTTTCTTCGATAGTTCGTATTTGTCGATGAACTTTTCAAGATTCTTTGCTTTTTACAAGATTTTGATAATATTTTTTTATAGTGCACGGAGAAAAAGGTTTAGTTAGATCAACCAACACGAAGAAAAAGGCTTAGATCATCCAAGGCGCTTGGTTATATATGCGCCAACTAAATTATTGGTTAGACCAACCAAGTTATTGGTTACACCAACTAAATCATCTTGGTTAGTCAATCAATAACTTGGTTGGTTAACAAACAACTTGATTGGTCTAACCAATAACTTAGTTGGCGCATATATAAACAAGCGCCTTGGTTGTTCTAACCAAGCCTTTTTTTACTTGAAGGCACTTGGTCATATATGCGACAACTAAGTTATTGGTTACACCAACCAAGTTATTGGTTACACCAACTAAATCATCTTGGTTAGATTATCAATAACTTGGCTGGTTAACAAATAACTTGATTGGTCTAACCAATAATTTAGTTGGCGCATATACAACCAAGCCTTTTTTTGCTTGAAGGCGCTTGGTTATATATGCGACAACTAAGTTATTGGTTAGACCAACCAAGTTATTGGTTACACCAACCAAGTTATTGGTTACACCAACTAAATTATCTTGGTTAGTCAATCAATAACTTGGTTGGTTAACAAATAACTTGATTCGTCTAACCAATAACTTAGTTGGCGCATATACAACCAAGCGCCTTGGTTGTTCTAACCAAGCCTTTTTTTGCTTGAAGGCGCTTGGTTATATATGCGACAACTAAGTTATTGGTTAGACCAACCAAGTTATTGGTTACACCAACTAAATTATCTTGGTTAATCAATCAATAACTTGGTTGGTTAACAAATAACTTGATTCGTCTAACTAATAACTTATTTGGCGCATATACAACCAAGCGCCTTGGTTGTTCTAACCAAGCCTTTTTTTGCTTGAAGGCACTTGGTCATATATGCGACAACTAAGTTATTGGTTAGAACAACCAGTTATTGATTACACCAACTAAATCATCTTGGCTAGTCAATCAATAACTTGGTTGGTTAACAAATAACTTGATTGGTCTAACCAATAACTTAGTTGGCACATATATAACCAAGCGCCTTGGTTGTTCTAACCAAGCCTTTTTTTGGTTGAAGGGGCTTAGTTATATATATGCCAACTAAGTTATTGGTTAGACCAACCAAGTTATTGGTTACACCAACTAAATCATCTTGGTTAGTCAATCAATAACTTGGCTGGTTAACAAATAACTTGATTGGTCTAACCAATAACTTAGTTTGCGCATATATAACCAAGCGCCTTGGTTGTTCTAACCAAGCCTTTTTTTGTGTACTTTTTTCACAGTTTTATGACAGTATACTCTAAATTGTCTGGGAAAAAAATTGGACTCGAGTATTATTCCAAAAATTCAAGTTAACATCTTAGCAGCGCAAGAAGAGTTTCAAGTTCTTTTCGTAACGCCAAATGATTCGAGTAACGACGAAGAGATACGATTGGCAAGCGTGATGCTCAAAGGAATTCTTCGCAAGTTCAATGCGGGTATTCGTCGGAATACACAGGTAAATATTTAAGTCTAGCTCCATGTACATATATGTACGAGAGTCGGATCTATGGGGTGGCGACGGTGGCGCAGGGGGAGAAATGGTAACGAGAAGGGGAAGGGGGTTGCGATAAAATTTCAATGATACTCGTTCGAGCTCGCTGAGGCAGGCGGGTGGGCAACGAGGCCCCACCACTGGCAGTCAAAGCAATGGATTCAAGAGCGAACGGTGGACATGGGCGCGTTTCAATTCAGGCAAACCAATTATTCGAAAAAACACGGCAAAGTACACACAAAACACTGCTCTTTTTTTATTTTATCTCTCGGATTCCCTTTTTTTCTCATTCCTTTCTCCTGCCCTCACGAGATTGCTGATAGAAATCACGCCGGATAACTCGGTATCCTGCTGCAGCCGCTTGTGAAAGAGAATACGTTCATCAAAGGACGAATCTAATATCGTAATACTCACTTTTAACTATTTTATATTTTGAGCTTTTTCAAATGCTTAACGTATGATCCTATTTTAGATTGTTTACTTTTTAAGGCTGCCGGTTTATATGTACAAATATATGTATTTTTTTCTCTTAAACCGTCAAAGAATATAATCCATCATACAGAATTGTATCGGAATTCCTGCGACATACACTGAGAAAAATAAATGCGACACCTTCTTAAATATAATGAGTTTTACTATACAATATAATGAAACGTGCTATAATTTAGTTGCTAGATACATTATTTATTATTACAGCAACCATAAAAACATAGTTGTCGTCTCAGGGAAACATGTGTATAGTTGAATTCACCATCAATTTTTATGGGTGTAAGGTAACTTAAGGGGACCAAGTCACCTAAAAAAAGTCATAAGAAAAAAAATTCTGTAAATGATACCCGTCTTTTATGGTTTTACATGGGCAGAGTAAGAGGGTTGCCTTAAGTGGTCACAAACTGGGCCATTTACCTTAGTAAAAGCTAAAAACCCAAAAATATCAGTAAATGAACGGATCAATCTAACCTATACTTTTAGTCGAAAATAGCCTTCCACGACAAAATAATCACAGTTGATAAGGTAAACGGCCCAGTTTGTGACGATGTAAGGTAACCCTCTCACTCTGCCCATGTAAAACCATAGGGTAAACGAGGACCTAACGAGTGTCGCAGTTTATGACGCCACCATTTACGAATTACTATTGGCTGTTTCTGGAATGGTGGGGGAAGTCGCCTGTGCTAATGTAGCGCGTCAGGAACTGGACCAGCATCAGAAACAGGGCCGTTTACCTTAGCTAAAAAAATAGACAAATTAAAAATCTAACGTTCAGCCAAATCGTCAGAATTTCTTATGAACTCTTAAAAAGATGTTGTTCATTCACTGGTAACTGTTCAATTACTGGTACATTCACCCTACTTTAGTGTTTGCATGTTCACCACACTGAGAGAAGAGTTTGTTAACAGTTAACAAATCTTGGTTAAATATGGCGAAATGAACCATTTAGTTATTCTTATTGAATCTCACTTGAGCCAAATAAGATTTGTTAACTATTAACAAATGTCAGCGAGCTTCATTTGCGACAAGTAATTTTTATTTAGCTCAAGTGAGGTTCAATAAGAATAACTTAATGGTTCATTTCACCATATTTAACCAAGATTTGTTAACTGTTAACAGATGTTAACAAACTTTTCTCTCAGTGCAGCGTGTAAAGCGATGAATGTGATATATTCATCGTTCCGGTGTGTATGATTGTTTTTTTTTATTGTTTAAGGCTTGAGGTCCTCGTGATTATTAGATTGGTGAGCAATTCTATTACAAAAAAGTCATGAATTTATTTGTAAGGACTGGCAAGGCGTGTTATATCTATATTGATTAAATAAGCATAATCACAGAATCAACTAGCAAACTGAAAACTTGATATACATATATATATATATATATTTATGAGTCGTTATAAGGTGCGCCCATAATTCAAGCCGTAAGAATTTTCGATAAGTCAGCGGTTTTCCTCACCCATTCGCATCGCCACCGGCCGAGCACATCTCTAGTGATATCAGCATCTCTCATACTCCAGTCGCTGCGCGAGCTTCCAGCGCTATTTTAAGCCAATTTTAAAAATAATCCTCACCGCTGTCTTATTTGAAAAAAATCGTTATATACATTTTTAAGAAATTCGATAGTTTTGGTGTTGTCCTCATTTTTCATCTAATTGATTTGGAGTGTAACACAAAGCACGTAAAAGTAAAAAATATTGGAAAAAAAAACAACGAGTCTCTGATTTTTATGGAAAACTCGTTTAGAGTGAAGAATATTTATATTCAAAATAGATTTTTGAGCAGAAATCTTGGACAATTCGCATATAATTTTATTTCTGTAGGAGTACTTTTTGCCGGTCCGAAACCGGCTTGGATTCAGAATTCTGGGTTTTATCCCTGCGGTGAAAGTCAGGGGAAGCAGCAATGGAACGATACCTTAATACAGGATTCTAATCCCTTGCAATTAGCCCGAGAAAATCCTACATGCGATAAGAATGAAACGAAGTATCACTCTCTGTTCCTCTTTGCTTTGCTCATCTCCTTTGATTCGCTCCTCTGCCACGTCCATCGTACGGTAATCGCCAACTGGCACATGCTTTCGACCTTACAAGTATCAGAGTCAGACGATGCAGAGAAGAATCGGCAATTATTGTGTGTACTACACTGAGAGAAGAGCATATCGTTGATTTAACGATTTCACATCCACTGTTAAAAAAATATACTAGAAAACTACAGTTCCAGAGTGGAAGTTTTTATTCACAACCTGTACCACAAATTTCTTGTCAATGTGTATTAGATATTTAAAATAACAATACTGAAAAATATTTGAGAAATTTTGTAAATTTACTGTTATAAAATACTAGAAATTTGCATTCTGTATTTTTTTACTTCGCATGTCGTTTGTAAATTTCGTACAAATGTTTATTATAAAATCAAAAGCTACCTACAATGAAAACAATGGTACTGAATTTCTGAAATTACTGTTGTGGTTGACTGAAAATTTATTATCCGCATTCAATATTTTTGTTCCCAAGACGCATGAACATTAATGTCTTGAAAAAATCCATGATGATGAACTACTAATTTTTATACAGATATAAAAGTCCTGTATATGAATTTACAAATTATTTAACTAACATCAAGAACTTAACTAAAATTTTACAAATTTCGTCATGTAATAACTAGATTATTACAGGAGTATTGTAATTTTCATTTAAAATATTAGAAAATTTAATCTTCACGTACAAATATTTACTCTACTAATGTTAATTTTACAGTGAATGTTATACTAATCATTACTTTACACACCAGTTTTGTAAATGTCACATTACATGTTATAGTAAATTTACAATTTTTTTTAACAGTGTGGGAGAAAAGCATATCGTTGATTTAACGATTTCACATGATAAAATGAGTATAGGGAGGTTTGCAATGTTTTATGGTTGAAGCGATGATAATATAGTTCAATAAGCGATACTTGCAAAGTTATTGGAAACAAACGTTAAAATCGTTTGCAACAAAACGGCATATTTCAAACTATTATCATTTCGATGATTGCTACTATAATTATATTTACTATAACCATAAAGTAGAGATGATCCTCCTGGGAATTATAGTTTATAATTAGATTATCGTCGGGTTAACTATATTTTTGCTTCCTCATAGAGGAAGCTTTGTTTTCATGAAAAAATTTGTGTTTCGAGATTTTCATGCCAGTATGCTTAGAATTGTCCAAAACGTCGAGAAAAGTGGTTTAGAAAAAATGTCCGTATGTATGTGTGTGTGTGTTCTGGGCTCCGAAAATTTGATGAACTATTACTCAGTAACCGTTCGAGCGATATGGCTCAAATTTGGCACGCAAGTGGAGTAGTTGCCCCGCTTTGAATGTTGAGATTTTTGAAAAAAAAAATCAGCCATTTTGATTTTATGGTACTTTTAATTTTTTGAAAAAAGGGCGTGGTCGCTCTAATTTTCGTAAAAATTAGACGATTTTGCTAAATAGTTGTTTATAAATAAATATACGTTCAATGTTATTTGGCATTGCATTTGGGCGAAATCGGTAAAGCGGTTCAGATTTTATAGATGTTTGAATTTTTCGAAAAAAATATTTTTTTTTTTATGAATCACGTCGAATTTCACCAATTTAACCGAAATGTTTTACAGACGAAAAGGAACATGCAGCTATGCCACGTACCAAATTTGACGATGATCGGTAAAGTGGTTCAGATCTTACGACATTTTGAAATTTACAAAAAAAAACGATTTTCACTCTAGCATCAGCAAAAGTTGATAATGCGAGACAAAAGTTTGTACTCAATGGACATAAGAATGCAAAGTAGAACTTTACACATTGCTTCACATATAATTTTTATTTTTTTAAATTTATAATGTCCGCTTGTCCCAAAATAGAATTGCTCATAACTCTCGAACGGCGCAACGAATCGAGATGAAAATTTACACAACAAGGATGCAAAGTTCTACTTTGCATCCTTTTTTGTTAAATTATTATACTTTACTCTCAGTGTACTATCACACTATAATGCAAACATTGCCCTCTATAAATTGTACGGGTGCAGAGAAATCTGCCAAATATTCATAGATAGATGAAAAGCGCGTGATGAATCCTTCCAAAAGTTAGTATTCACACATTTGACGCTCAATCAAGGACATTGATGATGTTCAATCGCCTACAACTCAAAAACCGTTTCAGCGTTCGAACTGAAATTTGATACACAAGTGAAGTCGTAGCTCCTCTTTGATTATTGCAATTTTCGACAAAATGTACGCAAACGTTTAGATTTTATTTATATTTGAATTATTATTATTTATATAATATACATATATATATTTTTTTAAGCGTGCTCGCTCAAACTTTTAACATTCAATGTCGTTTGGTATTAAATTTTGTTTAAATCACTAAATCGGTTCGGATTTTATGGAGTTTTGAATTTTTCGAAAAATGTATGTTCTCTTAACTTAACTTTCGCAAAATGAGAGACAGCGAAGCCAAATTTAAATAATAAACAAAACAATCCTTTAAAAAAAAAAAGAATGAATCTCTTTCGCCTTGCATTATTTTATTTATCTCTATATCAATTTATCGATGCTTTAATATTCGCCCCGGTGTTAAATTTGTGAATAACGAAAAATCGGTGAGCCGATGAAGCGAAAAACGGGGGAAAAAGGAAAGTGGAACAGAGTGAGATAAAAGCACGTACGAGGGAATAAGAGGTTTGCAGTCGCATTAAATCTCGCGTCCTCTCGACGGTCCTACTCCAAAACTCCAGGATCACTGGTGAAGAATGAACGCGGTAGAAGTGGGATGAAGAAGATAACGGAGAGAGAAAGAAGATTAGGGAAAAAGACAAGGGGAGTGTGATAAAGAGTGAGGGTTTGGGGAAACAAGAGGGATATACAGATAGACGTTACCTCCTCCTGTTGTACGTTGTCTGCCTACGCAGCTTGTGCCTCGCAATCATTAGGCGATGCCGGCACTCTATCCCTCGTAACATAAAGCGGATTTCGCTCCTAAGCAGATGGAAATGCAAGCGATGTGAATGCAGTAATGCACCTCCGAATGCTCGCTAAGCGCGAAGGTACGAGCACAGTGTGTACCGCGGGGCTTCAACCCTCTTGTTCATTCGCCACCGACTCCTCCTCGTAGAGTCTGTGACTGTGAATACACATGTGTGTGTATGAGTGTACCGACATATCGCGGCCACATACGCCAAAGTAAACGTCGAAATTCATATACATGTACAATTCTACAATGTGTCAGCGCCGATACTCGAATAAAACATATCTGTCTGTACATAGTCCGTTGCACGCGTGTACAATACGTGTACAACGACTTTTAAGGATGTAGGAGAAAACTGTTAGGACAAATATGGAAATATTTCTGTATGCGAGAGCAGACACTACCCTTCCTGCATGTAACAAAGTTGTACTTATTCGGATTAAGGTCATTATGCGATTATCCTGGTTGAAATGTTCGGAGAGATATATACAACGTACGTTATACTCATTACTCGCTGTTCGTTGCTACTGGTGTTGGGCTCCAACGAGCAGAATATAACACTCACACCATTTGGACCAACGTGGGTTATTTGCGCTCGTGTAAATGAAATTTTTTGCAGAATATCTCTTTTTGATGATACATGGTTCAATTTAGGATTTCGATACAATTGGAAACTATGGGAACACTCGAAAAATCAAACGTGTTGCAAGTGTGTTGTTTCAGATCTTTTACATTGTGATGAGTTTTTACACACTTACAGGTGTGTTCCTTTTAGGTATGAATCCTGCAAATATCATTATTGAACTGTCGTAACTCGGAAGGCATTCTGAAAAGACATAACTCAAAGCATTGAGAATTGATATTTATTATGACAGTCAGCGTCTGGTGTACGTGAAGATTGCAGCATCAATTGAGAGACAAAAACATATCTTCGATCAGAAAACCGTGATTGAACCAATTATAATTAGTTGGAATTAAACAATAGTTAATCACTTTCATCAAGTTGGGCCTTTTCAGAATGCCTTTCGAGTTACGTCAATTCAATGGTGATATTTGAGATAAGTTAGTTTGTTTCTGAATCGTGAGATGAGTCAGTTTGGAATTGAACTCTGAGCTACTACCTCAGTTTGAATAATTTCCGGGAGTTACTTAAGGGGATGCTAGAGTAGATTTTGTTGCCGACTAAAATCTACTTCAGCATCCCCTTAAGGGACACCTTGCAGGTGTGTTCCTTTTAGGTGTGAACCCTGCAAATATCATTATTGAACTGTCCTAACTCGGAAGGCATTCTGAAAAGACATAACTCAATTCAAGCATTGAGAATTAATATTTATTATGACAGCAGTCAGCTTCTGGCGTACGTGAAGTTTGCAGCATTAATTGAGAGACAAAAACATGTTACGTCAATTCAATGGTGATATTTGAGATAAGTTAGTTTGTTTCTGAATCGTGAGATGTGTCAGTTTGGAATTGAACTCTGAGCTAATACCTCAGTTTGAATAATTTCCGGGAGTTACTTAAGGGGATGCTAGAGTAGATTTTGTTGCCAACTAAAATCTACTTCAGCATCCCTTTAAGGGGATGCTGGAGTAGATGTTATTACCGGCTTTGGTCGGTAAGAACAGGCTTTTTCGGAGTTTTGATTATTCTTCGTTAATACGCTACACACATGCTTCAAGTTGTACACGATTGTAATATCAACATAAACGAGTGGACGTACATTCGAATATTTGGTGAAAACGTACAATAAATGAGAAAAATCGTATATTACTAAACCTCCCGAAATCAAAATGGCCGCCAGGGTTTAACAGCATCGCCTGTTTGGTAAGATATAACAGATTCTGGAACTCGCATACGTTAAATCGAAATGTACGTCCATTCTTTAGCGTTCTCTGAATATTCTACGAGCGTCGAAAAGTCAATTACACAAAAGGAATCCACGCAAAACCCAGACTACGTTCACGTAGTCTGTTCGCGATCAGAGTGGGTCAAGAAGAGCGCAAATGAAGTTTCCCGATTAGAACACAAGTGGCGCCAATGTAGTCTGTTTTCTTTTGGCAAAAGCTCCGAGCCTTTGCAACGCGACTGTAGTATACACTATACATGGATTTGGCTTGTGTATTTGACATTCTGATGGTTTTCGAATATTCAGAAATCATCACAGAATGGACGTCCGGTCTGATTTTACACATCTAATTTCCAGAAACAATTAAATCTTGCGGCAAAAGTCAGCTGACATATCGAGTGCGGCCATATTGCTTTTCGGGAGATTCAGTATCTTTTGCCAAAAGTAAACAGACTACGTCGGCGCCACCTGTGTTCTGATCGAAAAACTTACCGACCAAAGTCGGCAAAAAAATCTACTCCAGCATCCCCTTAAGAAATAATAATTAAATTATTGTTTTATTTATGGTCGTGTACTATCGAGGTTACTTGATAAACCTAAAGAACCTGAAGAATCTTTAAAAGAAGTAACTTTTTTCCCTTTTTGATTCCAGAATTCACAGATTTGACTTCCGGTCGGAAAATCGAAACTAAATTTTGTTTTCTTCAAGATATCGAATTTTGGCCTTCACCATTGTTAATGATGGCCAAAATGATGAAAAATCGTGTCGAGCTGACACTGTTGAATCTTCCATGTCGCAGTTTCTGACACCGGCGCGGACCCAATTTTTGACATGTATATCGCAGTTTGTAGCACCAACCAGACCCCAGTTTCTGACGCTTCGACATATAGGTGTACATGCAGTGTCAGAAACTGCAACATAACTTGAATTAGGTGATACACTTACTAACTCCGAGAATTTGTGGGAAGAACTAACCTTGCGATGAATTTTTACGTATCAGATCTATAGTATATTCGGACTATAGGTTTATTCGGAAGGTATTCATATCACTTTTATAGTATTTAATACTTACTAAAGGGTATAAATCCAAAATTCCGCATATGCTTGAGTTAGTGCCTTCCGACTACAAATGTCGCTCGGAAGTCACTGAAACGTCTATTCTATAAAAACGTTCGTATTTCGAGAATATTCGGCAGTAAAAAACGCTCTTCAATTTGCCTGTAAATTTTTGTTATATTTAACGAAAATTTTATTTACTACAGATATAAATATACCGTCAGTGTCAGTAAGTGGGCCGATTACCTTAATTCCATCTAGATCCATCGACCAAACTCTTGCACGCCGTCTAATAAATAATTCAAAAAATCTACTCCAGCATCCCCTTAAGTTTGAGTTGGTAATTATGGGATGAAAATTTTATAGAAAAAAAATTCTGAACTAAAATCACTATAGTCAATAGCAATATCGTTAAAGGAGTATATCCTTATCGTGATATTTGTAACACCCGAAGAAATTGCTGAGGTTGGAATGAAACGTGTGTGGTTTAGCGCATGAACCGGAGTCGAAGCTCTTTCACCGATACTCTTTGGTTTTTTTTTTTTGTTGCGCGTAACAGCACGCCCAACGGCGTTCTTTTTCCACTGAGTCTGTCAGAAAACCCGCTGCAATACCCGTCGCCTCGAGCTACACTCCTCTTCATTCTCGGAAATCCCATTTCGTCCGATTGACAATCACTTCCGGAGCATTGAAACACGGCAAACAAGAGAAACATTACTTTTGTTCGAGATAATGATGGTTAAGTCACGTGGACCTACAGCCAATTTAAAAAAGTGCTGATCATTAAAAACAAACGTTAGTAGAAATTCAACCAATGGACATGCATGCAGCTTTGCGGTAAGTGATTTAGTACACCGAGAGAAAAAGTTTCATTGATTCACGGAAATCTTTGCCAATGAAATGAAATGCTTGAATTTTAATACTATCTTTTCTTTGAATGATCTCCAACTCAATGAAAAGTAGTGACATTGATTCGAAGAAACATTTCTTTAAACCAATAAACCTTTTTCATTGATTTCAAAGATATCGTGTCTGATTCAATGAAACCTTCTTCTTACCAGCTCAAAATTTCCAAACCTATTTTTTCCTGAAGTACGCGGCCGATAAAGCACAAATTTTGTGAGTATAAAACGAGGATAACACAATTCGTTATGTTAGGCTTACAAAAAAATTGCTTACCCCAGCAACAAGATTTGTCAGCCGAACAAAAGATGTGTCAGCATGGCAAAAATGATTTGTCAGCCGAACAAAAGATTTGCCAGCCTAACGTAACGTTTTATGTTATCACAACACAGAAATTTCTCTTTCTGTATCATTTATAGCAAATGTATCGGAAAAATGAAGATTAACGGACCACAAGAAAAAGTGTCACAAGGTTGCCAGATCTCCCCTACAGTTAATTTTCAACCAGTAGCCGGATGTTTGTGGGGCAGTTATCAAAGCGGTTATTCGTTACGGTTGACTCTTAAAACAACCAACAGCCGAATGTTCGTAGGACATTGATATTGGACGTTAAATTGGACGTTAGATTGGACGTAGGACATTCATATTCATATTGAAGTACTTATTCGGTGTGGTTAAACAGTTACAAAATCCACAAAGTGGTTATTCTGAACCATGAACATCCGTTACTCTTGGACAAAAATGAACCTGGTTGTTTTTACGGTCATTTTGTCCGATCATCGGACCTGCTAGGATATAGAAGTATGTGGTTCGAAATCTTTGCTCATCAATGTCAGAATGACTCCTGTCGCTTTTCCGTCTTGTTAATCTTTCTTGAGGGGGATCTTCGATGTCCAGAAAGAGAAAGGTATTAAATTTTGGTGGTTCATTTTGCGGCCGAGTATCTGTGGGGAGAAAAGGTCTCTCTGGTCTCTGTTAGTCGTCGAGACGATCTTCCGTCTCTCGTAGTATAGTGTATTTATAGGGGGCAGACTAGGGCGAATAGGTCCAGGGGATATAGGCTAGGACGTAATTCAGCATCAGCCCAGAGCAGCCGGCAGTCGGTAGCAGCAGCAACAGCAGCAGCAGCAGCAGCAGCCACGACATCGGAGAGAGGTCCAGTGTGAAGCCAACAGCGACCCAGCGCAACGCCAAGAGCAGAAGCGACGGGACGAGCTCTAACCCTCGTATTTCCGTAATCCCGCCAACACGCTCCCATACATCCTCAAGCTATGTATGTCGCACACGGGTCCTACTTGCCAGTTACTTTGAGGTTGATCCTCTTCCGCTGTCCATCCAACCGAGATGCCATCTTAATCGTACTAATTCCATACCAAGACCTCCGACACTATCTCTCTTTAATTTCCCGGCTAATATCACGCCACTCTTTCAAAGAGTTGCATTTTTTTTCTTCATTTTATTGCTTCCTCATAGAGGAAGCTTTGTTTTTGCATGATATTTTTTTTCCGAACTTTTTATTGCATTACACTCAAAATTGGACTAAAACGTTGAGAAAAGTGGTTTAGAAACAATTTGTGGATGTACGTGCGTGCAGTCTAAAAAACAAACGTGTTGCAAGTGTGTTAATTTCAATCTTTTACATTGTGACGAGTTTTTACACACTTACAAGCGTGTTGGAGTTTACATGGTAAATGATATATAAAAGAAATATATAAAAGAAATATAAATAAAAGAAATAATGTAAAAGATAGGAAACAATATAAGGTAAACGGTCCTGTTTGTGACCCTGCCTCGGATTGTGACCCCCGATAGCTATTTTACACTATCATAAATGTAATTTACGTCGAATTTTAACCTTATTATCGCCAAATTAAAGAGCTTTTTTAATAGTTTTTTTCTGCAATAAACAAATTTAGTAACAAATTATTTAGAAATACATTTCACCGGTGAAAGCCGTGGTATTGCGTCTCAGTGAGTTCGAACCGCCATTCCTAGACGGAGCTCACTAGCTGCATCGGTCGCGTATTTGATCGTTTCCATCCTTAAGGGGATGCTGGAGTAGATTTTTTTGCCGACTTTGTTCGGTAAGTTTCTCGATGAGGACACAGGTGGCGCCAACGTAGTCTGTTTATTTTTGGCAAAAGATACTGAATCTCCCGAAAAGCAATATGGCCGCACACGATGTGTCAGTTGACCTTTGCCGTAAGATTTAATTGTTTCTGGAAATTAGATGTGTAAAATCAGACCGGACGTCAATTCTGTGATGATTTCTGAATATTCAAAAACCATCAGAATGTCAAATACACAAGCCAAATCCATGTATAGTGTATACTACGGTCGCGTTGCAAAGGCTCGGAGCTTTTGCCAAAAGAAAACAGACTACATCGGCGCCACTTGTGTTCTAATCGGGAAACTTCAATCGCGCTCTTCTTGACCCACTCTGATCGCGAACAGACAACATGAACGTAGTCTGGGTTTTGCGTGGATTCCTTTTGTGTAATTGACTTTTCGACGCTCGTAGAATATTCAGAGAACGCTAAAGAATGGACGTACATTTCGATTTAACGTATGTGAGTTCCAGAACCTTTTATATCTTATCAAACAGGCGATGCTGTCAAACCGTGGCGGCCATTTTGATTCCGGGAGGTTAAGTAATATACGATTTTTTTCATTTATTGTACGTTTTCACCAAATATTCGAATGTACGTCCACTCGTTTATGTTGATATTACAATCGTGTACAATTTGAAGTATGTGCGTAACGTATTAACGAAGAATAATCAAAACTACGAAAAAGCCTGTTTTTACCGACCAAAGTCGATAATAAAATCTACTCCAGCATCCCCTTAAGTAAGTATAATACAACATAACAATTATATGAAAATGATCACAATAATTAGCTTTATCGACGAGAAATAGAATACTTAAGCTATTGATTAGTTTTTCCCGTAAACTCGCAGGGTCAATAACTCCCAACGTAATTGTGGTTACTGACGCGGTTGCTGACCCTCTCAATATTTACGATTTTGACTTGCTGCTGAAAATTAGGTTAGGATTCAATACTGTATAAATTTGAACATTTAACGTTGTTATGGTTTTGTTTGATTGTCATGTTGCTTTGTCAGTGTACATTTCTATACTTACTACGCACATGTAGAAATATATAACACGTTGAAGCTAATTAAATCTCGCTCATTACTTACACCTGGGTCAGAAACCCGGTACACGCGGGGGTCAGGATATACGGCGTGGGTGTCACAATCCCGGTACACGCGAGGGTCACAAGCTACGACATGAGTGGTTTTGCAGGGTCAGGAACCCCGGCAGTAGACAACCAATATATTTAAATAATGTTTTTATTAATATTCTCAACATTTTGCCTTTGAAGAATAGTCTAATCTGTTTCAGAAGGTTTTAATGCACGTATTGAAAACATTCATTTTCAGTTTAACAATATCACGCATCTGTAAATAACAGAAAATGGATCCCGCTGCTCTAAAGGTGTCACAAACTGGGCCGTTTACCTTACTTGCAACATACTGAGAGAAAAGCATATCGTTGATTTAACGATTTCTCATGATTAAACGAATTTAGGAAGACTTTGCAATGTTTTATGGTTGAAGCGATGATAATAAGGTTCAATAAATGATACTTGCAAGGTTATTGGAAATAAATGTTGAAATCGTATATGCAACGATACGGTATATTTGAAACTATTATGTTACAATAATTTTAATTTTAATAATAATGTTATAATAAATAATAATAATTTTTGTCATGAATATTTTGAGACAGGAAATTATGGCAGCGCACGGGAAACCTTATTTTGAGTAACCTGGCAATGGAATTTACAAAAAAAAAGCAGCGTTACTTTTCTCAAGTCGAAAAAAGAAGTAAGCGAGCGGGTAAATAAGAAAGAGTTGGAAAGGTACAAGACTCGTTAGCGAGAGGGCGCGGGGGACGTGTACAGCGGAGAAAGAGAAAAAGAGTCTCTCACGTAGTCTTGTAATTTTCAATTAGATTTTCTTCCTTCCTTCGCAACAACGGTGGCAGAAGCAGCGCCAGCGGGAAACTCACAATGTTTCCCCAACCAATTTACGTAGACTAATTTATGTACTCCTCGAGAAAAGATTGCACTTCATTCTTCGAGATATTGGCTCTCTCGGCCGGTTCGGTGGTGGAGAGGGTACTATTATACGAAAGCGCGGTTTATTACGAGTTGGCGGGCTCCATCATCAGACTTTTTCATCATTTTTATTGCCTTTGATAATACGTCAGTTGCGAAACTTGTATCTTACTATCGATTTTACTGTTTTTTCTCATTTAACTTTCAGTTTCAATTCCAGACGCCAAGTGTCGGTTTCTTTTTTTGCTTCCTCGTAGAGGAAGCTTTGTTTTCGTGAAAATTTTTTTTTTTCGAGATTTTCATGTCAGGACACTCAGAATGGTCTAAAACGTCGAGAAAAGTGGTTTAGAAAAAATGTCTGTATGTGCACAATTTGTTGTTAGCACGATAGCTGTCGCAATTTTCAAGATATCGGGCTCAAATTTGAACCACGAGTAAACTGTCGTCAAACAAGGTATATGATTGAATTTGGAGTTAATCCATCAAGGTGGTCAAAATTTATGGCATTTTGAAGTTTTTGGAGAATGTCAGCTCAGACTCTAACTCCCGCAATTTTTATGATATCCGGCTCAAACTTGGATCAGAAGTGGACTGTTATCAAATAGTGTTTGGGATTAGATTTGGTGTCAATCCGTTAAGGGGTTCCAAATTTATGGCATTTTGAATTTTTTGGAGAATGTCAACTCGGGCTCTAACTACCGCAATTTTTATGATATCCAGCTCAAACTTGGACCAGAAGTGGACTGTTATCAAATAGTGTTTGGGATTAAATTTGGTGTCAATTCGTTAAGGGGTTCCAAATTTATAGCATTTTGAATTTTTTGGAGAATGTCAGCTCAGACTCTAACTCCCGCAATTTTTATGATATCCGGCTCAAACTTGGATCAGAAGTGGACTGTTATCAAATAGTGTTTGGGATTAGATTTGGTGTCAATCCGTTAAGGGGTTCCAAATTTATGGCATTTTGAATTTTTTGGAGAATGTCAACTCGGGCTCTGACTCCCGCAATTTTTATGATATCCAGCTGAAACTTGGACCAGAAGTGGACTGTTATCAAATAGTGTTTGGGATTAAATTTGGTGTCAATTCGTTAAGGGGTTCCAAATTTATGGCATTTTGAATTTTTTGGAGAATGTCAACTCGGGCTCTAACTCCGGCAATTTTTATGATATCCGGCTCAAACTTGGACCAGAAGTGGACTGTTATCAAGTAGTATTTGGGATTAAATTTGGTGTCAATCCATTAAGGGGTTCATCATTTATGGCATTTTTAAATTTTTTGACATTTTTTGTACGTGCTCTAACTTTAGCAATTTTTAAGATATCGGGCTCAATTTTGGTCCACAAGTGGACTGTTATTAAATAAAGTTTGGGAGTGAATTTGACGTCAATCCGTTAAGGGGTTTAAAATTTATGGCTATTTGAATTTTTTGTTTGTGCTCTAACTTCCGCAGTTTTTAAGATATCGGGCTCAAATTTGGTTCACAAGTAGAGTGTGGATAAACTAAGCATCAGTTCGAATCTGGCGAGAATCTGTCAAGGGGTTCAAAACTAATGCCATTTAAAATTTTTCAAAACAAGGCTGCAAAGTAGAACTTTGCAAATTGCTTCCTCATTATTATTGAATTTTTACAAAGTTACAAAGTTACAAAGCAAAAAATGTATTAATTTTTTAATTTTAATTTTCAATTTTTTACTGCCTAAGAATTGGAATTGCCACTTTGAATTTTTTAATCAGAATTTTCATACAATGCGAAACTCCTTGTAAAATTAAGACCGGAATCAAAGAAGCTTTAAAAAAAAAATCATTTATCCTTTATCCTTTTTTTTGCGAAAAATTGACTTTCTTCCGTTGGAAAAATTATGATTTTAACATCACTCGAAAGTAGATGGAAAATGAAAAAGTTAATGTTCTTAAGAATTTTTTGAGTGTCTAATATTTTCTGAGATATAGTGATATTTTAATAAAAAACGTAAATCCTGAACGGCGCCCTTTAAAAATCTGAAAAAAATCACAAACACCCATCTCAAATAGTGCAACAAACTGGCAAATTTAGAAAAATATCCGGGAGGTCGACCGAAAAAAATGGCCCAGTTGATAAAAAATGCCTCATATAGCGGCAAAAACTTTTGCGTTTAAAAAAATTATTCTCAGTTATATATCATTTTTTTAAGATAGTTATAATCAATGTATTATGCGTATATATAAGCAATATATATTTTTCCCGGGGCCTGCATATGATTATATTGCTAAAACCATTGATAACCTCGTCTAGTCGAAGATATTAACTTGCTCGTATTATCACGATAAAGTGCATTGCATTTTCCGAGATAACTATTTTATTGTTTCACAATATTCGTGGCATGGAAATTTTCGTCGGATAAGTGCATCGTCAAGAGTAAGTCGACCGGGGTCTACCTTTATTGACCCTCTTAAACGTAATATAAGACGAAGGAACTTTGAACAAGTTTGCCCCGTTTTCGAGCCATAAAACTTTTTACATCTGGTCCATTATCGTGAAGAAAACGAAAACCATGACGAAGTGGAGATGAGAAAAATTATACGCGTGAGAACTTACTTTTTTTGCATTAAAGTGCATATTAGACAGATAAGGCACTACTAACCCACATAGCACAAATTATTGTCGTAATATTGCAAGAAAAAAAATCGAAAATTTGTACCAAAACAAAAGTATTTTCACAGCTGAGTCAATTATTGCGAAATACATAATCGCATACTTATCAAATTTACTTTGGTCAAATATTTTTTTAATCGAGAAAATTTGAAAAATATTTTCAAATTAAAAAATTTAATGAAAGAAAAATATTCTTTGTTCTTCGTATTATTCTATAATTATTCAATATTTTAATTATAACATATGGTAACCAGTAAAACTTAGTAAACGAATAATATTGTTGACCAATTTTTAAATTCTTTTCATATTTTGCAGATATATTAATGAAATGTTATTGTAGCAGTTAGTTGGAGTTTGGGAACCACAAATGTAAAATTTAACATATTTCAGGTGATACAAAAAATTCCGATCATATAAAAATAGGCCTCCATTTTCATAAGATTATTTTAATGAATAATTTGGCTTAAAAAGAAAAAAGAGAAATGTCTTTTAATTGAGAGCACCAAGTAACCTCAATAAAATTCATCAGAAATGTTTTTTTATTGATGATTCTATTCTTTATAAAAATCTTACATTTACATTTTATAAAGTATATATCAAATACTATAATTGTGCAATTTTGCACAAACATATGAAACACCAAAATGGTGTAAGCTGAATTGTAAAATTTGTCACTTTGCGCAGCTTCCGAATCAAACCGGTGAACAGAGTTGAATTTCCGATGTCTTATTTTGTTTGCGATGGAGATAATTCCGTAATGAGGACAGCGATTGAAAATGCAGTGGAAAATTAATTAATCGCAGCCCATTATTCAGTAAGTTTCTAATAAATAAATATTTTAATACTCATAAAGAGTATAAAGACCTGGAATAAAAATCCTTATACTCATTACGGAATTACCTCCCGTAAAAACAAAAAAAAAAAGGATGCAAAGTAGAACCTTGCACATGGCTTCCTCATTCTTTTTCGCCTTTTACAAAGCCGCCTCTATGAGAAAATTTCTTTATTTTATTTTTAGCTTCCTCATAGAGGAAGCTTTGCGAAAGATGAAAATTATTTACAAAGTTGATGATTTCTGACGTTTTACGAAATCCAGAGCGACACCAATAAATTTCAAAAAAATTCAAAATCATGTAAAATCCGAACCGCTTTACCGATCATCACCAAATTTGGTACGTAGTAGGGCTGAATGTTATTTTTCCTGTGTAAAAAATTTCAGTCGATTGGTTGAAATTTTACCTGAATTAGAGCAAAACGAAAATTTTTCGAAAAATTCAAAAATCTCATAAAAACCGAACCGCTTTACCGATTTGGCCCAAATTCAATACCAAAGGTCGTATCACTTTGTTCAATTTTAATACGAAGTTTCAGCCCGATGGCTAAAAATTCGTTCGAGCTAGAGCATTTACGTACTTTTTTCAAAATTTCAAAATTCTTATAAAAATGAAATGCGTTGAGCGATTTTTGTGAAATTTAAACCAATTGAAGATTAGCCAGTACTGTACATGTTGTTTAATTTTTAGCGGATTCGGTCGAATACTTTATAAGTTATAGTTATATGAATTTTTGGCCTTTCATCACACACACACACACATACATCCGGACAATTTTTCTAAACCACTTTTCTCGACGTTTCAGACCATTTTAAACGTTTTGAAATGAAAATCTCGAAATTTTTTTTTTTTCATGAATACAAAACAATACGACATCGGAAGTTCAAATTTGTTCACTAGTTTCATTCAAAAGCTGCGGAAAGTGACAAATTTTACATTTCACCTTACAACATTCTAGTGTTACATATATTTACACAAAATTGCATAATTGTAGAACTTGATATTTACTTTGTGAATGTTAAATGTAAAATTTTTCGAAATGATAGAATCATCAATAAAAAAAAAATTTCTGGTGACTCATTTTCGGTGACCCCTTAAAAACAACAACATAATTGATATAAGAAATGACATGTTTATTCGCCCTCGGGCAAATCTTCATAATCTCGTCCCTTCTTCATTATGCTTGCCGCAAACTCCAGTGGTTATTTTCATCCTAACAAAATATTTCGTCAACGCACGCACGCGAGATATGAATTCCGTGCACTCTGGCGTCACATGTATTAAATCAAAGCTGAGCGTCGGATAGTCGAGTCCGCAGATAAATTTTCGTGCTTCCTCCCTCGCATGCGAGAGGAGGCTCTTTCGCTCCGGGGTCGCGTGTTCGCCAACTCTGTCCCTTTCTTCCTTTCTGGAAAAGACACGAGAAGCAGCAGAAGCAGAAGCAGTAGCAGCAGCAGCAGCAGCGGCAGATACCTTCCAGACCTCAAGAATGCAAATCTACTTACTATGCTGGTGCGTTACGCCGACTTGGCGATATCCCTTGCATAATTATCGGTGTACTTTTCATGCAAACTTCTTACTAGCTCTGGACGAGATATCGAGCGAACCTCCTGACTCGAATGGTATAGCAATTTTCGTCGCTTCACGTCGCTAGGTACAGGGATAGCATTTCAATTTTAGCACTTTTATGTTAATTCATGATTCAAAGTTGTGATCATTCTATCACTGTCAAAATCACGTATTTTCATTCTTTTATTCCACAAATATTCACTATTCTTTTATAAAGTAAAGCACATTGAGAGAAAAATCTAATAATTTAAAAAAAATATACAGTTGGACCGACGATAATCTAACTATAAACTATAATTCCCAGGAAGAACGTGTATATTTTATGGTTATAGCAAATATAAAAAAACAGTTGGATGAAACATTAATATTATTCTCAGGAGGAACGTCTCTATTTTATGGTTATAGCAAATCTCTATATTATAAAAAAATCTCGCCGCCGCCGCCGTGTCAAGAATCAAGGGAGGACTTACACAAATTTCAGGGGTCTTTCCCATACTTCCCGGGAGTATTTCCCATACTTCCTGGAGGTCTTTCCCATACTTCCCGAAAGTCTTTCCCATACTTCCCGGGGTTCTTTCCCATACGTCCCGGAAGTCTTTCCCATACTTCCCGGGGGTCTTTCCCATACTTCCCGGGAGTCTTTCCCATACTTCCCGGGGATCTTTCCCACACTTCCCGGGAGTCTTTCCCATACTTCCCGGGAGTCTTTCCCATACTTCCCGGGAGTCTTTCCCATACTTCCTGGAGGTCTTTCCCATACTTCCCGGGAGTCTTTCCCATACTTCCCGAAAGTCTTTCCCATACTTCTCGGGGGTCTTTCCCATACTTCCCGGGAGTCTTTCCCATACTTCCCAGGAGTCTTTCCCATACTTCCTAGAAGCCTTTCCCATACTTCCCAGGGGTTTTTCCCATACTCCCCGGAGGTCTTTCCCATACTCCCCGGGAGCCTTTCCCATACTTCCCGGGGGTCGTTCCCATACTCCCTAGGATTTTTCCTATACTTTCCGTAGGGTTTTTCCATACCCCACAGGACGTATATATATATCTCTCTTAGAAAGATCTCGCCACCACCGCCGCCGCCACCGTCTCAAGAATCGAGGAACTTAGAAAAATTCAGGGGGTTCTGGGAGACCCGAGAGAGGATGGGGTCTGTGAGAACCCAGAGGGGTTGGGGTCTGTGAGAACCCAGAGGGGATGGGGACGGTGAGACCCCAGAGGGGGTGGGATCTGTGATACCCCAGATGTGGTGGGGTCTGTGAGATCCCAGATGTGGTGGGGTCTGTGAGACCCCAGATTTGATGGGGTCTGTGAGACCCCAGAGGCGGTGGAGTCTGTGAGACCCCAGATGTGGTGGGTTCTGTGAGACTCCAGAGGCGGTGGGGTCTGTGAGACCCCAGAGGGGTTGGGGTCTGTGAGACTCCAGAGGCGGTGGGGGCTGTAAGACCCCAGATGTGGTGGGGTCTGTGAGACCCCAGATGTGGTGGGGTCTGTGAGACCCCAGATGTGGTGGAGTCTGTGAGACCCCAGAGGCGGTGGGGTCTGTGAGACCCTAGAGGGGGTAGGGTCTGTGAGACCCCAGAGGCGGTGAGGTCTGTGCGACCCAGAGGTGAAGGGTCAATGAGAACGCAAGCCCAGTTTTTTCTAACTTCCTCGATGGCCTTCAGAAGCCCGACGCGAGCGCGCGTAGCGCGCGAGCCACAATAACATCCTGGATAAAACTCCAACATACTATTGAATTTTTTTTTCAATTATCACAAACAAAGGTGTCGACCTGCTTTACATGTTTGCTAAATTTCAGCCCGATTGTTAAAGCAGTTCTTGAGATTTGTAAGTTTAAATTTTGAGTAACGACCCCACACACACACACACACATTTTTTCTAAACCATTTTGAGTGTACTGATTTAAAAATCTCGGAAAAAAAAATTCGCATAAAAACAAATCTTCCTCTATGAAGTAGCAAAAACGCGATAATGGGTTTGGAAATGGAAAAGTTTACACCTGAGATTTTAAACAGTCTATTTGGAATTTGGCTCTTTTTGTTTGTATATGACTTCTCATAAGCGATTTAGGATGTTGATTTAAATTTAAGAAAACAAATTTTAAACGTGGTCATTTAGATTTTCATAAAGTTTTTAACTCCCGTGACGTGGAACGATCCATACAATGTATATATCCGAGGTATATATGTAGTACATTGTAGAAGCACTCTCGGTGCACCGCGAAGACGACAGTAGTAGTAGCAGCAGCCGTAGCAGACATTGCCTCGAATTAAGTTTTGCCCAACCCTTGCACTAGAGCGCAGCAGCACAGCAGCACAGCAAGCACTGGAAAGTAAAGCGGCGTGCCAGTAGTACTTCTTTGCAGGGCCATCGCGTCGCGTATAACAGACACTGCTGGTACATTCATGGGTACACGCATATCTGCGGTAACAATGGTAACTCGCGGGAAACTTAACTCGGAGCTTTTACGAGTCCGACGGAAAATAATTAAAACGCCGTGCGCATCGTAAAAGGCGAACGCCTGCACGCTTAGACCGCGCTGTTACTCGCTACTACACCGGGACAGATCCCCGCCAGTCCCTCGCCTGTGACTCGCGAACGAAGCGACAATTTTATTGCCCGTTCAATCTCCCTTTACCGGGCGAGAAAATTCTCGTTGCAACGACTTTTCCACATGTTTTTTCTTTCCTTCCTCGACCTATCCGTTTTTTTTCTTTTTCTCTATCGTTTTTTCTTTTCTTCCTATTTTCCTTTCTCTCACTTTCACGCTGTCCCCTTTTCGCAGGGCGTGCTTTTCTATAGAGCTCCCGACGACATCCCTCAGGGTTTGCTCCGGCGACTCGCGCAATATCGTGCCTCTGCCTTTATATACTACTGAAACATTTAAAGATAGTCTTATTGCCTCAACGACAGTCACGCTGGGATATATCAGGAACGTCGTTCTTTCCACTACCTTAAAAACGTATATTTTCGTCTTTAAACCTTGATTACACACGTTGAAACGGATTTTTTAAAAACCCTGTTAAAAAAGATTGTAAATTTGCTGTAACAAGTAATATGAAATTTAGAAAACTGGTGTGTGAAGTAATCATTTGTAGGGTAAAAGTACCGGTAGTTGCCACCTTAAGGGGATGCTGGAGTAGATTTTGTTGCCGACTTTGGCCCCTAAGCTTTTCGATCAGGACACAAGTGGCGCCGACGTAGTCTGTTTACTTTTGGCAAAAGATACTGAATCTCCCGAAAAGCAATATGGCCGCACACGATACGTCAGCTGAGCTTTGCCGTAAGATTTAATAGTTTCTGGAAATTAGATGTGTAAAATCAGACCGGACGTCAATTCTGTGATGATTTCTGAATATCCGAAAACCATCAAAATGTCAAATACATAAGCCAAATCCATGTATAGTGTATACTACGGTCGCGTTGCAAAGGCTCGGAGCTTTTGCCAAAAGAAAACAGACTACATCGGCGCCACTTGTGTTCTAATCGGGAAACTTCATTCGCGCTCTTCTTGACCCACTCTGATCGCGAACAGACTACGTGAACGTAGTCTGGGTTTTGCGTGGATTCCTTTTGTGTAATTGACTTTTCGACGCTCGTAGAATATTCAGAGAACGCTAAAGAATGGACGTATATTTCGATTTAACGTATGTGAGTTCCAGAATCTTTTATATCTTACCAAACAGGCGATGCTGTCAAACCCTGGCGGCCATTTTGATTTCGGGAGGTTTAGTAATATACGATTTTTTTCATTTATTGTACGTTTTCACCAAATATTCGAATATACGTCCACTCGTTTATGTTGATATTACAATCGTGTACAATTTGAAGCATGTGTGTAGCGTATTAACGAAGAATAATCAAAACTACGAAAAAGCCTGTTCTTACCGATCAAAGTCGGTAATAAAATCTATTCCAGCATCACCTTAAGCTCTTTCACATATTGCATTGAATTGAATTCGGAATAATAAATGATAAAATGTTTTCACAATTATACCGTGCTCGTCGTAAATAGTTATAATTTAAATCCTAAACGATATAAATACTTTAGTAAATATGAGAAAAGAGAAAAATAATCGAAAAGATGGAATGTGCCAATACCCCAGTTGTGGCCATACTTGTACCGGTTTTGGCCACTTAATGTCCTAGTTGTGGCCATATCTTCGAAATGAACGTAATATCGCTTATTAGGAAGAAAATTATTTAAAAAATTGAAAATAATTGTTTGGTGTAAAATTTTGCAGAAAAATTTTAAACCTGCAAAATTTTAAACCTACAAAATTTTACTGCAAAATTTTAAACCTGCAAAGTTTTAAACCTGCAAAATTTTACTGCAAAATTTGAAACCTGCAAAATTTTACTGCAAAATTTTAAGCCTGCAAAATTTTACTGCAAAATTTTAAACCTGCAAAATTTTACTGCAAAATTTTAAACCTGCAAAATTTTACTGCAAAATTTTAAACCTGTAAAATTTGACACAATCGTTCCTAGGCAACGAACCTATCGGAAAATATCCGATTATTTTGTAGCACTAGTGGTATTACTACTGAAAATATTTAAAGAGTGAATCCCACTTTTTTATTCCAAACAATGTTCAACATTTTCCACTGTTAGACATTGTTGTATGAAAATGAATATAAATTATTGGAAGTTTCTTTTCGGTCAATCATATATTAAATTGAATATTCACATATTAATTAATGTACAAAAAAACTGTTGTACAATTAATATACAGTATACTAAAGACTTCATAAAAGTTGTGTTTATAATATAATTATTGGAATTTTATAACATATCTGTATATTAAATTTAATTAAATTTAATATATAATTTATATTTTATAAATTATATATTATAATATATTATAATATTTATAAATTAAATTATATCACGGTATATTAAATTTAATTAAATTTAATTAAATTTAATATACCGTGTCTGCAGAAAAAAACTTCTAATACATATATTAATTTTCAAAATATCTTTAACAGTGTTGTATTTTTTTTTCCAAACTGTCCATTTGAATTTATTGATATGAAATTCAACGCCAGACGATTTATACGTTCAAAGTGACGTAGGTACGTTGAAACATTCGAGATATCTGACTTTGCGGAGTCAAGCCTGCATCCATCCGTGGATCTTCACTGTACAAACTGCTTTCACTGGTAGCTTTTCTCCGAAAAATAGACATGTGACATAGCAGTCGTCCGCTTATCCTTCGCCATGAATAGGGGATTCTGGACTGAGAACCGCATCCGGTAAATATCCGCCTGTGGTTAGGTCACTGCGTTTCATTGTAATCCTTCTTCTGCTATTTCTGTCGCTGTTACAAAAAAAAATACATGTAGCGTTTCCTGTTCAGACAGTAGCGGAGATACAACTCACAGATTCATTCGCAAAAGATTTATACTCCAGTGCGATAACTTGTTTAACCTTCATAACGCTGCGATTGAAAATCAAGAATATTCTGTTTTTAATCGAGTCTGCAAAAAATGGAAATTTTGCTCCTCTGCATGACTCTGAAATTTCAACTCGATAAATCAAATCATTACACATCCGAAAGGCATACATAAACCATCGGTTGTGATGAAAATGTCACGAGTTATTAATACGTAATTAGCAATGTTTTTTTTTAGTTTGACTTAAAAAGAAAAATGACTTAAGTGCACCAAGTGGTTTTATGTCTAAATAACACATACAATAACAACACGACCAAAAATAACAAACAAGAAAACTAAAAAAAAAGTAAAGTAAAAAAAATACTTTCTCTCTTACATACTACATATGTCATGAGAAAGTAAAAACGTAAAGTAAAGTAGTAACCTAAAGAACAAGCTAAACCTAACTGAGACCTAAAGAACGAAACCTAACGCGAAATCCCTAAAGAATCCAAAGAAAAATTTTGCCGTGTGATATTATTGACTGAGATATTTTTATGTAACATTATTTACTGTAATATCCCAGTATAGTACTTGATATCTACTTTATGAAGTGTAATTATAAGATTTTTCGAAACAATAGAATCATCAATAACAAAATCTTTTCTGATCATTCATTTTAAGTGACTGGGTCCCCTTAAGGAGAGACGACCCTTTAGACGCGCGAAAATTACACCGAAAAAAAAAGTTTCATTGACTCACGGAAATCTTTGCCAATGAAATGAAATACTTGAATTTCAATACTAACTTTTCTTTGAATGATCCCAAACTCAATGAAAAGTAGTGACATTGATTCGAAGAAACATTTCTTTAAACCAATGAACCTTTTTCATTGATTTCAAAGATATCGTCGCTGATTCAATGAAACCTTCTTCTAACCATCTCAAAATTTCGAAACCTATTTTTTCCTGAAGTACGCGGTAGATAAAGCTCAAATTTTGTGAGTATGCAAGGAAGTACGGCAGAAATAGACTAAGCTTCTGGCTCCTCGAAACTCGAAGCCGTTCGTTCGGGAGAACCGAAAAACAAAAAAGTGAGGTTAGGTGCGAGAGAGAGATCAATGAAAATGTTTCTTTGAACCAATGAAAACGTCTCTTTAAAACAATGAAACTGTTTCTTTATTATATGCTCACTAAGTAAACCTTTATTTACAGACAATGAAAGGTTCTCTTTGAAATTCAAATGCACTATTTCATTGAAATCAATCCACCCATTTCTGTGCTGTCAATGAAATCTTTTCTCTCGGTGTAGTCATTTTGTACGAATGTTTCTAAATATTTTAAAATAATCTTATGATTCTGAAACTTTAACCTTATTTTATTAGATCTATTAACATTTGAAAAACTTTTTTTTTTTCAACACAAAATGGCAGCGTTATGAATTCCACACCTTTAATATGCATGATTTTTTTAAGATTTTTGCATTATCGAGAAGTGTTTGCAATTCCCTCTCATTATTCGAAAACTTATGCGAACTCGATACTATTCGATTCGGACTGCCTTAATAACAACAAGTGCACAATTGTCGTAAGAAATTACATATTTATTCGCCTTCAGGCTAATCTTCATAATGTCGTCCCTTCTTCATTGTGCTTCCCTAATTAACAACTTTTTTTTCCTGAATATAAAATTTATTCATATTCTGTGAGATTCCAAACATATCGTAAAAAGATTTGCGAAAAAAAAAAATTCTCCATTAGGAGGCAAATAAATTACAAAAATAAGACGTCCACTCGACTGATATAGTACACATAGTTCTGATATTGAAGCACTTAGCCGCGACGTAGAGACGAGACAGACGCTCGACCTCGGAGATTTCAAGCACCGTCGGATTATACGCTTCGAGTTTACTTGTACGGTTTGTACTGGGCGATTGGTTTGCGAAGGAGATATCCTTCGTGCGGTATTAGAGAGACAATGCGTGGAGAGACAGCGAGACGATGGAGACCTGCTGCTTGGTGCACATATACAGAGCGCTTCGATCAAACGTAAATCCTGCCAGTTATAGCAACGTCGGTGGATCATTTCTCATTACATCTGCTGAGCACACGTACCAGCCTCAGAGGCACGTACGCCGTGGTACGCGTGCAAACATATTATCGAGATTGGCTAAGCCAAGACATAATACGCGGCCAGTTGGATTGAGGCCATTTATATAACAAAAATATAACATACGTGAAAACTATTCTAAAAAATCTTCTACATCAGTTAAACAGATTAAAAATAAAGTGATATGCATACGCTACACTGTTAGGAAAGATTGGAAGTTTTTATTCATAAACTCGTCATTGAAATTTAATATATAATTGTGGTATAAAATATATGTACTTTTCCAGTAAATTTAAAATAAATTATTGAATTTGCTGTATGCCATACATTAATTTTACATTACACTTGTATACTAAATTTAATATACTAGTTTATGAATAAAAACTTCCAGTAAAAGTACACAGATTTTTTTACAGTGTATGGCTCATTTATTCCATTAGGGTGTCCAACACATTTTTTTTAATCACTAAGAACATTGCGAGCTTCATTAAAAATATTATGCAGCTGTTATTTTTTTTTAATGTTTCTTTTCATTACCCTTTAAATTTTCAGAGACACTGGAATAAAGTCACTGAATGTCTTTCGTTTTGGACAACTCAAACGCCTGAACGCGCATTATTTTCATGTTTTTTTTTTAAACAGAAACTAAATATTGATCTGTATATGATGCTAATAGATTTTAAGCCGATGATCAACGTGATTTTTTTTAAGCAGCTTCGTAGATTAATAGTCATACATAAGCTTTGACTTGAAAGAATATTGGTGTGGAGATTAATCTAACAAAATATGAGGTTGGGCCAATTTAAAATGAAATTCAATTTAAGTTGAAATTATTTTCATGTGTCCTAAATTAGAATTTCCAACACAGTCGTACTTGAAATTTAAGAGACGGTTTGTGAATAAAAACTTCCAGTCCGGTACCGTAATTTTCTAGTAAATTTTTTTAACAGCGCGGTTCTTTTATTTAAATCTCGATTCTTTTTCACCCGATAATAGGTGGACATATTGATCGTAAAATTTGACGCTTGATTTCCACCTCTCGCCTACCACGACTCACAGGATATTGTAGGAATTCATAGTACCGATGGACCGACACTGGGGTGCGTTCCGAATGACGAGGTGTTTCGTTGATCGAAGCGCATGCGCAATAATCTCCGTCAAGATTTACGGTGAAGTTTAAGAATTATAGTAAAAGTTGAAGATAAGGGAAACAGTTTGTTCGTTTCTATTAATTCCAAAGTATCGGAATTTCGATTTCTCACGGATTAGCCATTTATAAAGTATTAACATTTTTTATCCCCACCTCACGATCGGACAACAACTTTTTGCCGTAACTCGCGAGTAGAGTGAATAGTTGTCGTTCGATCAGGAGACGAGGATAATATTTGAATTCTTTACAAATAGGAAAATCCATGAGAAATCTAATTATTCATACTTCAGTACCAGTATAAATAAAACAATTGTTTTTTTATGTTTCCACTTATATTATACTTCTTAAAGTTCACCGTAAATTTCGGCAAAAACCATTGCGCATGCGCATCGAACACCAAAACACCTCGTCATTCGGAACGCAGCCCTGGTGGTTGTGCGGTCGGTGTGCGGCTCTGGCGGTTCCCCGAGTTAAGCAGCATTGTTTGCGGTCATAATTTGGATGGGTGACCGCTTAGCCATGCACCGGCTGGCACATCAATCAGTGAGCGGGAGGTCAGTTTTTTCTGAGATCTCGGTGTTTAAACTTAAGTAAGTTACTTTCGTGAATACACCGGGAAATCAGAAGAATATACGGCCGTCTGTACCGGTACGGGTTTTCCGTAGTTTCGCCGTGCCCATGGCAAATGCGGTACAGTATAGCTAAAGTCGGCCGCGGCCGCATTGGAAAGTTAGGTTAGCTTAGTGAAGTGCGGGAAGGGAGTGATAGGAGTAAGGGTGGGAAGGGCGGTAAAAGGCGATTGAAGCCATACCATGGAAAGAAAGAAAAAAAATAATAATAATAGTACCGATGGCGTAATCATCGGCACCAGCAATGGTCCATCCGTGGAAAACTGCAGCAGCCCATGCTCGGTACAAGTCTATCGGCCATCGCTGGTTGTCAGCAATGGGCCAGACGTGACAAAATGCTGGCAGTTTTTACTTGGTCGGTATGGCTCGATAGTCAACCAGTACTGGCTATTATCGGTTGGTAGCCAGTACTCGCCCAATCAATGGCCCGGTTGTAACGACTGGCATTTCCTATACGGGGTGGGGAGTCAAGTTCGCAAGCGAGATCCATCGCGATTGCACTCAAGGCTTTTCCGTGGATCTCGTCGAGCGTGAAGGACGTGTCGTCAACTATTAATTATTGTTACGAGGAAGTGCGTCGAATCTCCGTTGAGGAAAACTGTCCGAGGAGTAACTCATTCGTCGTCTCTCGTCCCGGTGAGCTCCATATGTTTATTATTTTTTTTTTCTGGTCCCTCAATTGTATTAATTTGTTTTATTTAATCGTGAGTGTTACAATTGCAAAATAGAGTTTGGTCGTGCCGTTTGTGTTTGTCTCTTCACGTGGAGAGATATATCGTTGTGAGATCTTTGTGGTATTTCGCTTGCCCTTGCGGAGTCTTACATGCTTTTAAGTGGTAGGGTAGAAGTACCGGTTGTGGCCACCCCCACACTTAAATACGTTTTTCGTGGCTATTTTAATTCTGTACCTGTATTTAATCATAATTTTTCATAACGTTGTGTATTTTGGAAACATTTATCGTCATTTTGACGTCCGTTCGTCTCCATTACAAAAAGTACTGTATCAGTAATTAAAGTATCATCAGCTGATTCATCAAATTCTCAACTCCTTACGGAATTTGACAAGATTTTGACGAAAGCTCTAGATACATATTCGGATTATATAGTTGGCGAATTGCATGCAGCTTTGCACATATCAATCTTAAGAGTCATCACTGCAAATGTTGATGTACTAAAAGTTTGAAATAAAGCTATACATTTATAAAAAATACGATGGCCACAACTGGTACATGGAATAAGCATGTTGCCCCGGATATGGCCATGATAATATAACCATTAATTTTTCGTTAATTATTACACAATCAATTCATAAATTCGTGAAGAAGAAACAAAAAAACCAAAAAACTCTAAGAAAAATATATCCTTAGAAATGTATAGTAAAAAAGAAGGTAAAGCGGTGGAACACCTTTCATGTTGAAGATTCCCATCATTATGCGATGCGAAAATCTACTTTCGGAAAGAACTCTGGTAAAAATAAAAATAAAAGTGTAAAGAGTAAAACATTAATATAATTTATGACTATTTGTGACAAAGAAAGCTGCTACGAAAAAGTGCAAAACGAAGGAGACGAATGTCAAAAAAGGTTAGTTAGGTTCACAGATGCCATCTGTGCTTTAAAGACATTTTCGTGTAGAGGAATTGGATGCTTTCATAAGAATACGATTTTGATTTATTAAACACACCTTAAAAAATGTTTCAAGTGTAATGAATATTGAGTTATTCTAATTTTAAGCATGGCCAAAACCGGTACATTACTGTGGCCAAAACCGGTGCATAGGTGGCCAGAACTGGTGAAATGGCTATGCTCCTACATTTTTCTATTTTCCAGTGTTTTCTCGACACATATGAAGATTTTAATGCTAGAAATCTGAAATTATATTCTTCTCAGATATGAAAAGTATAGGTCCAAAACAGTTTTATGATATTTGGTCCCAATCACAAGTACTTGAAAATGGGAAAATTCTTAAAGTGGCCACAACCGGTACTTCCCGACTAGAAATCTGGTAGGGCAGCCCTGCCGTCACATTTGAGCCTGATCTGGCATGGATAAGTTTGACCTGATAAGGTGGACCTTATTAGAACCGGATCTGGCATTGGAAAGGTTGCACCTTATTAGGACCGGGCCTGGCATAGGGAAGGTTGACCTGATAAGGTATTCCCTATTCAGGTCCAGATCTGGCATAGATAAGGTAGACCTGATAAGATGTACCTTAATAGGACCGGATCTGGCAAAGGGAAGATTGACCTGATAAGGTGTATCTTATTCAGGGCCAGATCGGGAAATATTAAGGTAGACCTAATAAGGTGTATCTTATTCAGGGCCAGATCGGGAAAAATTAAGGTAGACCTGACAAGGTATTCCATATTCAGGTTCAGACCTGGCATAGATAAGGTAGACCTGATCGAAATATTGGCGGAATTAAGAATATCATTTATAAAATCAAAATGTCGCATTCAATATGTTTTTAATTTTAAACCCGTCATTTTGAATTTACAAATTTTAAGTTCAAATTCCTAATTAGTTACGTTAAAAACTAAACTATTATTTAAATAAATAGTAAATTGAACTATTATGGAAATACTGTACGAGATATCCACATAGAGTCGGTTTGGTCTAGTGATTAGCATGCTCGGTTACGTAGTTAGGTAAATAGGTAGGTCCCGTAGGTCTTAGGTTCAAATCCCGCGTGCATCACTTCCCGAATGATGTTACGAAAAACCGTATCTGAAGACGACTTGTTTTTTTTTTTTTTGTAATTTTAATAGAATATTATTGTTCATATTGCGGCATAATGCGCGGAAATTAATAATTAATTTTTTAATTTAATATACAGATAAGTATATGTATTTATATATCTATGATTATATTTATCAGGCCCTTAAATGGTTATTTTTATCAGGTCCTTATGTGGTAAACTTGAACTGGCCCTGATGTGCCAAAGCGTTACAATTCCAATCAGGGCCGTATAAGGTCGCCAGACAGGGACCTTGGATTTAGAATCCGGTTACCAGGTCCGGCCCTGATAGTCCCCATAACTGAATTTCTAGTCGGGTTCTACCCTACTAAAATGTGGCCAATTATGGGATAGATCTGAGAGGGTCGAAAAAAAAGTGGCTGAACTGACAGAGAATGCCTCACATAGACTCCTATAGTACAAGGTTTTAGTACAAATTTGAGAAAAATCGGTTGCACAATTACAATTCTTCGCCACATTGAATTTGTAGAAAAATGTCTACACCATAAACAAACCATAAACAAAAGTAAAACTTTGCAAATTGCTTCCTCATTATTTTTCGCTTTTTACAAAGCTTTCTCTATGAGGAGGATAAAATCGATTAAAATACTTCCTCGTAGAGCTTTGTAAAAAGCGAAAAATAATGAGGAAGCAATTTTCAAAGTTCTACTTTGCAGACTTTTTTAACAATGTATGAGGCAAAAAAAAATGTCAGTGTGACATATATTCCAATGTATAATGTCAATTTGATTAATTCAACCGTGGTTAAAAAACTATGAATGTCACTGACAGATTGTTCGTAAGAAGATTGTCGATTGGTATTGCCAAGCGAGGCGCGTAATTTCCATCTTCTTGAAAATAGCGATTTGCCATCTGTACCACTGAAGAGTATCCTGGCGGAGCAGCAGGTAGCTATGCTCGACAAGGCGAACAGAGCCAATATAACGAAGATATAAGTGCGCGTAAAGCCAATCCCTGCGTATCGGGTGACTGAATAACTGCGAACCACCTGTCACAGCCAGGCTACTTTAGCCAGCAGCCGGGAGCTATCGAACTACGAGCGTGTGTATACGTACGTTAGGTGGTTTGTACAGTGGTTTGTCCGCTTGTGCAATACAGAGAAAGCGGCTCGTGAGTACATCTACGCGCAGTTGAGCGAAAATATTGTTTCCTTCGCTTCCATAAAATTTATCAAACGACTATACACCCCGTACCTCGTATCACGCTGTCCGTGGAAACAGCAGCAGAGAGTCTGGTTGTGAACTTGCGGGCCGCACTCTATATGTGAAGCGCTATATAGCATCGACGTAGCTTCTGGAACGAGTAGCAGCGAAGAACAGGATGAAAAAAAAAAAGAAAAAAAAAAAAATAACGCAAAAGAAAAGGAAAACGTTGCGGCAGCACACGAGAACACGTAACACACTTCCTGCAATACCCGCAAGTAACCCGCGAACGATAACGCCTCGCTTAATCCAATTTTTCTCTTTCCCTGTGTCCCTCCCCCTACTTACTTTTTCCACCCCCATTCTGCACTTCACCATTCTCAAAGTATCGGAAATTTTTGCTATTAAAATACCATCTAGTTATATACGAATCTCGAGTAGAAGAGGTGAGTAATAGGCACTACAGTCACTGCACTCACTTTATTATACCTTTATTACTATTATTTTTTACCAGTCAGCGCAATTTACATCACCGTTTCATTACGATTTTTTTTTTTTTCTTTTTTTTGCCACCTCAAGAGAAATTGTTATATAACGAGTGTTTTATATTCCGTCGAGTTGGACATTTCGCAATTGAAAGAAAAAATCATTTACGGCATATTCAAACACGCAAGTGGCATTGATGCACTTGTTTATCGATGCGCTATAGACGTTGAATAATGTCCGCCTCTGAAAGAGTTTATTACCGCAAATAAAACAAGAACAATGTATTCACTTGACTCGTGCATTCAAAGTGCTTTAATAGTTGCAAAAGGACTTTTCCAAGAGTTAACAGATTTTTAGATAAACGCAAGGAACATCGAGTTACCTAAAAGTAGCAATAGAAGAAGATATTTGTTATTGGTCATGAACAAAAACTTGAATTTAAGGGGTTAGGCCACTCTAGAGGGCCACAAAAAAGGCTTTTTTTTGGGAATTTTTTTCAGAAAAACTATTAAAGACATCGATTTTTTGAGAAAGGGTGTTTATTGTACATATCATTAACTGTATACAGTAATTTTTTCATAGTAATTAATTTAAAAATGGCGGCTGTACAGCGTTGTTGCGATGACATCTCTTTTTTTTTTGGAATCCACGGTCGGACACACAGCTTCTGTAATTTTTGAATTATGATGAGTTTTTTTATCGGTTTTCACTTATACATAACAGTAGCTAGAGAAGTACGCAGGATTTTTTCGATACAGGCATTTTTGACAAAATGGCGAGCATCTAAAGAGAAAGTTCAAAAATTTGGCCTAAAAATCGTTCGAAAATTATCGATAACAAAAAAACTATGCAACTTAAAAAAAAAAATCCTACGTACTTCTGTGGATAATGTATTTCTGAAGATATATCCAAAATTTCAAATAAATCGGTGGTAAACTTTTTGAGTTATGTTTCCGGCCAACTTGAAAAGAGCAGTTTTGAGATAAACGCGTTTATCTGCCGTATACCTGCTTTGACTCTTCTCAGTACCTTTACCGAAGCGCACACAAGAGAGGTTCCCTGCTAACCGGGCGGCCTCCCATTAAAATTCGAAAATGGGGAATTTACAAATTTTTGCCTGCAATAATCTTTTGGGACAGCATTCTGGAAACCCTAATGAGTCATTTCCAAGGAGAAAAAAAAATCGATTTTTCGAAAATTCTAGAGTGGCCCTTAAAGGAGTTTAGAGCCCTCCACACTAGTCAAATGAGTGCTGAATTTTTAAAACCGTCTCTACAATTTCAGATGGTTTAACAATCTGTTCCAAGGTGTTCATCTCATAGCAGCATTAGTTCTTGATATTCAAATACATTCACAGCTGTGACATCAACAGTAAATCGATCAATATCTGCAAATTTTCGATGTTATGTTTTTTCATCCAGTTTTTTAAAAGGGTAAACCGTAATATCAGTCCGATTATGACGACCAATAGCTCATTTTCTTTACTAAAAGATATTCTATCGATTGGCCGTCTATTTTTTTAAATCGTATTAGTAATTCAAAAGATATCACCGTTTGTTTATCCTATCATAACCTAACATCAAGTATACAAATGGCTGGAACTTTTGAACGCCTGATACTATAGAAAATTCGGACGGTCAGTCGATTAAGGATCTTCCACTGATCAAAATGAGCTATGTTTCGTCATAATCGGACTGATATTACGGTTAACCCTTTTACAAAACTGGATGAAAAAACATGACATCGGAAATTTGGAGATATTGATCGATTTACTGTTCATATGACAGCTGTGAATATATTTGAATATCAAGAACTAATGCTGCTATGTGATTAACACCTTGGAACAGATTATTAAACCATCTAAAATTGTGGAAACGCTTTTGAAAATTTAGCACTGATTTGACTAGTGTGGAGCACTTCAACCTCCTTAATATTATCAAATGCACATCAGAAGCTATAAATCTGAAATGTACCACGATCATACGGTACGTGCTAAAATTCTATTGAAAAGAAATGTAGACTTTTTCCAGTTGTCACAACTTTGAAATCAAACTGGTTTAATTTTTACTACATTGCGTGAAAAATCTGACATTCTTTCCCAAAGCCTTCGGGGCCATTATACGATTGAATAAAAAATATCCATTCGCTTTTAGGTGACACGAGCCTCTAAATCGATTTAGACTCGCGACATAAGTCAATCCTATACTAGGAATATCACAGGCTTTCTGCCAGAGACACTTTTAATTTGTATATTAAGCCGTATGTCCAATGGATATAGCAGCAGGGTAAAAGCCTTCTGGCCGAGGGGTTCGAGAGTCACCAACCAAAATGGTATGTACTTGGGAATAGCCTTCTATGACAGAATAATCTCTCTCCCTCAGTGAGGTTCTCCTTTAAAAAGCTTGCCAGCAGGAGAGTGGCAGCAGCAGCAGCAGCAGCAGGCACTGGCATCCATTAACGGTGGTAAATGTTGTGGAAATTCGGTTATAAAAGTGAGGCAGGAGGATACTGAGAGAATGAGAAGGAGCGGACCAACAAGCCGGCATTTATCTTCGGATACAGTGCAAGTCTGTCGTGGCAGGCTTCGTGCGCTCAATGTCTTCATGTTTTCCGCCCCCCCCCCCCCCCCCCCCGAAATATTACTAATCCTCGCAGTCACCTGATAAAGTCTCGTCTCTGATAAGGCAAACGGCCCAGTTACTGACATCCTTAGAACCGCGGCTCCCGTTTTGTATTATGTACGGACATTATGTTACATTATAAGCTGAAAAAAAATTCTTTGACGTACATTGAGCACTTCTGAATGAGATTCAACCCGGTTTCGAAATTAAATTATTAAGGAGATGCTGGAGTAGATTTTGTTACCGACTTTGGTCGGTAAGAACAGACTTTTTCGTAGTTTTGATTATTATTCGTTAATACGCTACACACATGCTTCAAATTGTACACGATTGTAATATCAACATAAACGAGTGGACGTACATTCGAATATTTGGTGAAAACGTACAATAAATGAAAAAAATCGTATATTACTAAACCTCCGGAAATCAAAATGGCCGCCAGGGTTTGACAGCATCGCTTGTTTGGTAAGATATAAAAGATTCTGGAACTCATATGCGTTAAATCGAAATGTACGTCCATTCTTTAGCGTTCTCTGAATATTCTACGAGCGTCGAAAAGTCAATTACACAAAAGGAATCCACGCAAAATCCAGACTACGTTCACGTAGTCTGTTCGCGATCAGAGTGGGTCAAGAAGAGCGCGAATGAAGTTTCCCGATTAGAACACAAGTGGCGCCGATGTAGTCTGTTTTCTTTTGGCAAAAGCTCCGAGCCTTTGCAACGCTACCGTAGTATAAACTATACATGGATTTGGCTTGTGTATTTGACATTCTGATGGTTTTCGAATATTCAGAAATCATCACAGAATTGACGTTCGGTCTGATTTTACACATCTAATTTCCAGAAACAATTAAATCTTACGGCAAAGATCAGCTGACATATCGTGTGCGGCCATATTGCATTTCGGGAGATTCAGTATCTTTTGCCAAAAGTAAACAGACTACGACGGCGCCACCTGTGTCCTGATCGAAAAACTTAACGACCAAAGTCGGCAAAAAAATCTACTCCAGCATCCCCTTAAGAAATAATAATAAAATTATTGTTTTATTTATGGTCGTTTACTATCGAGGTTACCTGATAAACCTAAAGAACCTGAAGAACCTTTAAAAGAAGTAACTTTTTTCCGTTTTTTATTCCAGAATTCACAGATTTGAATTCCGGTCGAAAAATCGAACCTAAATTTTGTTTTCTTCAAGATATCGAATTTTGGCCTTCACCATTGTTAATGATGGCCAAAATGATGAAAAATCGTGTCGAGCTGACACTATTGAATCTTCCATGTCGCAGTTTCTGACACCGGCGCGGACCCAGTTTTTGACATGTATATCGCAGTTTGCGACACCAACCAGACCCAGTTTCTGACGCTTCGACATAGGTTCTACATGCAGTGTCAGAAACTGCAACATAACTTGAATTAGGTGATGCACTTACTAACTCCGAGAATTTATGGGACGAACTAACCTTGAGATGAATTTTTACGTATCAGATCTATAGTATATTCGGACTATAGATTTATTCGAAAGGTATTCACATCACTTTTATAGTATTTAATACTTACTAAAGGGTATAAATCCAAAATACCGCATATGCTTGAGTTAGTGCCTTCCGACTACAAATATCGCTCAGAAGTCACTGAAACATCTATTCTATAAAAACGTTCGTATTTCGACAATATTCGGCAGTAAAAAACGCTCTTCAATTTGCCTATAAATTTTTTTTATATTTGACGAAAATTTTATTTACTACAGATATAAATATACCGTCAGTGTCAGTAAGTGGGCCGATTACCTTAATTCCATCTACTTCCATCGACCAAACTGTTGCGTATTAGCACGCCGTCTAATAAATAATTCAAAATATCTACGTATGGAAATTATCGGAACCGAATAAATCCCTCAGGCGAAGCGACTTCGCTACACATTGATGCATAGGACAAAATCTCGTATTGAGTTTGCTCGGGTTTAGAACTTTCTCACTGAAAAAAAAACCTAAACCGTTAGTCCACCCGAATTACGTTTAAGTACGACAAATTTATTTATCACCAATAATCGTTATCCGGAATTCCTGTACCACCAATGACAAATCGTTCTACTGGTGTACCGACCGATTCAGTGAAAACGTTGTTTGCGGTTGTAGGCTCAGCTTGAAAAATCATTCGCTCCGTCGAATGACTGATCGAATTTACCCTCCAACCAATTTCCTGAAAATGATATTTCCAATAGTCTGTACATGTACCAAATATATTTATGTTTTTACCAGTTATGTGTGGCATTAATACCATTTACAAAGATAGCAGGTAAAGTACGGACCGCCACACTGTCCCTATTTTAATACCCACGTCACCAGATTTCGTTCAGTCCAGGTCGAATTAAATTTGCGAGTAATGCATGCTGGATTACTCACTTTTTGCATTAACTTCATCAAAAATTCAAGCGCTGTGGTTGAAGCATCAAAGAAGGCCTGAAAGCTACTTCTATAATATATAATAAGTGTGCTAAAAAATTCTCATTAAAAAAACATGAAAAAACAAAAAAAATTTAAATCAGAAATTCGTCAGGCTATGGTGATAATTCCCTAAAGAAATAATCCGGCAGCTTATGATCTTAGATACTCTCTGTCACTACCAGAGAGTGAGAAATTCTCGTCGCTAGTGCCATGTTCAAATATTCATTTTAGATGACTACCCATTTTTTTGTGTGAGCAGATAAAGAAGCGGAAAACATAGGCGGGATTAAAAAGAGAGCTTCACTGTTGGAAGAGATTGGAAGTTTTTATTCATAAGCACGTCATCGAAATTTAATATAGAATTGTGGCATAAAATTCATGTACTTTTCCAGTAAAAGTAAAGCAAGTTATTAAAATTCAAGTAGGGGAAAACGGGGAAATCGCAGTCACTAAGGAATATTTACTTTTTTCTGTAAATAAAACGTCGTTTCTGCCAAAAAGTAATGGTTGTTAGATACTTCATCAACTATTATTGAAAATGAACAGCATGAAAATCACGAAAGCAATCGAATAAATAGATTTTTCATTCTTTTTCAAAACATGTGCAGCGACTGCCATTATCCGACGATTTGGGTAATCACGGTCGCCTTTTGGAGAACTGCGGTCAATTACGGGGTATCTACAGTCACCTTTGGGGCAATACCATCCGGTCGTTAGCTTTTGTTGTTTAGCTGACAACTATTTTTTATAGAAGGCGATTTTATAGAAACCAATACCATATTACGGAAAATATAATTGTTTTTAATTTTTTTTTCTTCGTGAAAATATAACGCTTATCAATATAGCTATTATAAATCACAGTCTTTTGGTACAGTTATCTATTCTCTCTTAAAATGTATTAATGTAACTCATTTTATACTGTCTTACGTAAACATTTAATAATATAACAGTCTCTTTTAAAGTATAACAAAACCTGAGATTAATTTTCTCAGCGCAACTTTACTATACTATCAGTTTCTTTTAATAAAAAATCTAACCTCAAAAATTCTAGCCTCGTGTCAACACCGAAATCGCCATCAAATTGAACACATTTCTACGTATATTTTTCAATTCGTCAATTCTTATTCGTTTCTAAGTTATTACTGAGTCATTAGTTGAACTGAATTTCTATTATTAATGCATACATACCGTGATGTTTACGGCGAAAAATTCATTTGACGTGCGACGGCGAATTGTGCCGGTAACTCACTGGCGTAACTCGACTACCATTGCCCCGCGCACGTGATCGTCGTTACCCCGACAACCGCGAAGACTTTGTATATCAAATTTCAATATATTTATTTACGGAATCAACATTTTAACATGGGGAAATTGAAGCTACAAGTCCGAAAAGTACATGAAAAATGGTTAGATGTGATTTTAACGTCAATAAATTACGCAAAACCCTTATTTAAAATACTGCTTTTCTTATAAAAAAAAGAGTGCATAATCTAAAAATCATTTCATTTGTTTATTTTTTCGTAGTATAATTGGCACGGAGTATTAAATTAGTTAATTAGTATATACGTAAGCTGATTGAGCAAAAAAAAATTTGATATATTCACTAGTAGATGCAAAAATAAGGTGACCGGCATTGCCCGGTGACTGCGATTCCCCCGTTCTCTCCTACTTTTACTGTAAAATTAAAGTAAATTATTGAACGTGCTGTACCATACATTAATTTTACATTACACTTGTATACTAAATTTAATATACTAGTTTATGAATAAAAACTTGCAGTAAAAGTACACTAAATTTCAAGTAGATTTTTTTTACAGTATTGCAATTTGTAATTAATTCAGAGATTATTTGAAGGATGCGAATAGAAAGAGAAGCGAGAAACGATTCGATGATGTATGGGGGAAGGATTTTCAACGAAATAAGAGATTTATGAAGTTTTGGTCTGAAGGTGTCGAAGCGAGGACAAGCCCAGAAAATATGGTTTAAGTTTTCACAGCTAGGAACGAAAGTGAAGGAATCGTGAAGAGTGCATGTGCCAACCTATTGTTTCAACACTGCTAGGAAAACTAGCCACTTTCGTCTCGCAAAACTGCAATGCAAAGCACCGCTGTTCATGCGCATGTGACAAAAAAAAATGTCTTCAATTTTTATTCACCACCTAAGCTTTTGTAATGCCAAGACACGGTAACAGTAGGAAACACAGTTTTATGATGCGTTAGGAACGAATTCCGGAAAAAAGACCCTGGAAAAAAAAACCCGACTGAAAAGCTCCCTGGAAGAAAACCAAAGACATCCGCCACAACAAACAATAAACAACACATAAAGAAAGGATTAATGGAACACACAACCTAAATAACGACCTAAAAAAACGTACGAAAACTGAAGAAACTAACCTAATTTCTCCGGGGCGTTTTTTTTTTCGAGGATTTTTTACCGGAGGTTTTTTTCCAGGGGCTTGTTTTCCGCCTATCGTTAGGAACGCGGTAACGCTATTAAGACACAGATCCGTTGATTGGCCGGCACGGTTTAGACCAGAGGCCAGGTGGGATCGCCTCCACATTCAGTAGGCCCCACCAAAGTGACAAAAGAAGAAGAAGAAGAAGAAGAAGACACAGATCCAACTGGGATACCCAACTCGACGCATCCAAAAATTGGAAGTCTAGGGTCAAAGACAGACGTACAAAAAAAAGCGAGTTTCTAATTGTGCTATAACTTATTATTACGCCCAACCTATGTCCAATTTGTAATATATGGTGTTTAGAAATCAAACCCTCTTGACGACAGCGGAGAAGGAAGATTATTTTCCTATTTTTGTAGGGGCTGTACACGGACAGAAGGATCTGATACTTTTTACCATATTTCTAGTAAAAAGTATCGTAAATTCCTAGTACAGGGGAGTCATGATGCCACCTATCAAGAAGTACCAGATCTACGAGAATTTTTACCACGAAACATGGTAAAAAATTCTTTGTATATGGTATAAATTCTCATAGTTCTCGTATTTTAGTCACGTGTAGTGATGCCGCACGAGGTTACAATTCTCGTCTTTCCGATTGACAGGACCTAGTCAAGACACTTTCTCGACTCGCGAACATTGCGCCCTTCGTTTGTTTATATCGTCTTGTCTCGCCTCGAGAAATTACACGATATTCGCGTCAAATTCGATAATATATATTCATGCAATATGTATCCTACACAATCCAACGTTGAAGAAAGATTTATTGCAGCTTGTAAAAGAATTTAAACATTTATTAGAACTATTTAAGATTGTACAACGAATTTACATGTATTAAAAAACGAAAACGACGAATTTTAAGAAATGCTGTGTAATAATCCACAATATTTAATACCTTCGGTACAACTGTGAGGACTGCAACGTACACAATTAATTCACAATTTCTTAGCCTCGAGCTCAATTATTTTTGCCAAACAACACGTGACCCATGAATTCAGACACAGCAAGCTGTTCTTCATTTTGATCACTTGCCCATTCCCCGATGTTTCGACGCAACTTTTGCAAATAGCAATTTTCGTAGAATTGTCATTCCAATGAAAATCGAAGTATTTCGAATATTTTGTTGACTATTGAGAGTAAAGAATATAGGGTATGGATATTATTTTTTAAACGTAGTAGATTAAATTTTAATTAATCTAGATTTTCCAAATATGCAAATATTTATAAATATTTACAGTAACTGATTTCATTCGCTTCTGAGGCGGTTCCTGATTTCCCTCCATAACTCCGTACTGAAAAAATCTCTCAATATTCTTGAAATGTCGATATGGCGAGATATCGACACATTGAACGATGTCAAATGAGCATCTTGTATCTCGAGACTGTATTAACGCCTGTCGAGACAAATCGAAATTCATTTGTTCACGAGACGATTTATTGATGATATAATTTCTCGAATTGTATCGTCTTTCTTGAGGGCATCACTAGTCACGTGGCGGCTATGGCTTCCCAATACCAGGCGTGTTTGGTAATTTTTGCCATAGCGGCTGGTAGATTTTATCAGATCCTAAATTACTTCTTCAGATTTTTAAAGAAGTTCATACTTTGTTTTTTGCCAGTGTCATTACGAATTGATAAGGTGCAGTTGTTGTGTCCAGTTTGCTCTGTGTTGAGCCGAGTCATGTTATACATATGCTAGGTCAAATAAAGCCATTCTTGATATGTCGATTTAAATGACAGACCAGCTTTACCGTGTCCCAATGAGCCATTGTGTTCACTTTCGCTGTATTTAGTTGAACCATCGTCACAGTTTTACCGTGTCGGCTTGAGAACCATGGCGGGGAGGGTTTTCGGCCATTTCGAGCTTTGCCGTTCCGAATGGGTTATGCGTCGCACTGCGGAGGACAAAGCGGTAGCTGTGATCGCGATTAAATAGGGTAGAAGTACCGGTTGTGGTCACCCCCCCACACTTAAATATGTTTTTCGTGGCTATTGTAATTCTGTGCCTGTATTTAATCATGATTTGTGACACGGAGAAAAATCATTTGCTAGCATAGTGAGAGCAAACTTTATTTGCTGGCCTAGAAAATAATTTTGCTGGCCTAGCAAATTTTTTGACAAGCCTAGTAAATAATTTTGCTGGCCTAGAAAATTTTTTGACAAGCCTAGTAAATAATTTTGCTGGCCTAGCAAATTTTTTGACAAGCCTAGTAAATAATTTTGCTGGCCTAGCAAATTTTTTGACAAGCCTAGTAAATAATTTTGTTTAGGCTAAGAAATAAGGCTTTGCTGTCACTATATTAGCAACTGATTTGTTGATGCAACAAAAGTTTTCTCTCCGTGCAGCACGTTGTATATTACAAAAAATGCTGTATCAATAAATAAAATATCATCAGCTGATTCACCAAATTCTCAACTCTTTGCTTAATTCGACAAGATTTTTACGAAAGCTCCAGATAAATTTCCGGGTTATATAGTTGGCGAATTGCATGCAGTTTTGCACGTATCAATCTTAAAAGGTATCATTGGAAATTTTGATTTACTAAAAGTCTGAAATAAAACTGTATGTTGATAAAAACAACAATGGCCACAAATGGTACATGGAATAAGCATGTTGTTTCGGATATGGCCATAATATCTTAAAAGGTATCATTGGAAATTTTGATTTACTAAAAGTCTGAAATAAAACTGTATGTTTATAAAAACAACAATGGCCACAAATGGTACATGGAATAAGCATGTTGTTTCGGATATGGCCATAATAATATAATCATTAATTTTTCGCTAATTATTACACAATCAATTCATATATTCATAAGGAAGAACAAAAAACGCTGAGAAACATAAAAGTACAAAGAGTAAAACATTAATATGGTGTATAAATATTTCTGACAAAAAAAGCTGCTACGAAAAAATGCAAAACGAAGGAAACGAAAGTCAAAAAAGATTAGTTAGGTTCACAAATTGCATATCTTCTTTAAAAAAATACATTTTTGTGTAGAAGAATTGATTGTTTTCGTATGAGCGCGATTTTGAATGATTAAACACGCCTTAAAAATTTTTCAAAACCGGTATAGTTACGATGACGACAACCGGTGCATAAATAGCCAGAACTGGTGTAATGGCAATTCTCCTACTTTTTTCTATTTTTCAGTATTTTCTCGACACATATGAAGATTTTAATGTTAGAAATCTGAAATTATATTCTTCTCAGATACGAAAACTATGGGTCCAAAACGGTTTTATAATATTTGGTCTCAATTACACCGAGAGAAAAAGTTTCATTGATTCAATGAAAATTTTCCTTGATCCAAGAAACCGTTTTTCATTGATTTGAAAGAAATTGTCTTCAAGGGACGAGAAAAACGTAACCTATAAAATGACATGTCGCTGAAGGAATGAAAGCATTGCAGAGGATGCTCTAAAAAAATATTTTTCCATGCCGTACGAGATGCAAAAAGGTTACAGAAATAATTTATTTCAATAAACACCGATACCTGCCTATCCATTTTCTTTGAACCATTTAAACTCTTTCTTTGAAATTCAAATGCACCATTTAAGGTAGCTATGTCAGTACGCCGGAGTCATAGATACTAGCAACTATCGTCATCGAAGAATAAAATTATTCATTCTTTCTGCATATTCCACAATTAAATTCTAAAATATAAAAGTTTCATTCAATCATATTACGAAATTACTTTCACGTGCGTAATTAATTTAATAATGTTATTAAAACTAATTTGACTTATGTCTTGACTCGTCCGCCATTGGCTCTGTAAGCACACGACACATCGTGGCAACACCGCAATATCGACCGACTGTTCGACCAGCATCGTACGTTACCGACATGAAACGAGGTTAGGTTTGCGAAGTTTGTTTGGCGAATCTGCTCTGTCATGTCGAATTCTCCAAAAGAAAGACACGACGTTAGAGCGCATCGCGGAAAAAAACGTCCAATTCATTAGGCGTAAAAGAAAAACGTGGTTCGACAACATTCAAGCAACAAAAAAGCCAGATACAGTGAAGAATCGACGCAAATCAAATTTGATCAACAAATGAAAAATTCAAGAGTATCGATAGGTTAAAAAGTTCGATTTCAGTTAATTACGTCGAATTTAGGATGCGAGCGATCATTTTCATCCATTTTCATTGCAGAACACTACGAGTATATACCGATCGATGGTAACTGTCGCGTATATAGCTGATGTGCAACGTTGCCAAACTTCGGCGCCATCTTGAAAAGCTGGTAGAGATTGTTTTTGCACAACGCAATTTCTTGCAATTAACTTACAATAACTCGCTGAAATGTCCGGTGACTACTACTTTTTATGGTCGCATCGGTTACTTTAAGATCTAACGAAAACGTAGAGCTGTTTAGATGTTTTATATTTCATTTCTGAGATGCTTTTTGCTCTGTTCAAAAGTCAATTTTTTATATTTCTCCATATAACGCCATGTATAAAACTATGTTTTAAAAAGTTATTTACTTAATTAGATATCCGGTGACGTATCTCGTAATTCCTCACAAATAAAAGATGAATACTCAGACTACAAGATATAAAGAATTCGGATGTATCTAACGTGTTTGCCTTCGCGTTATAACTACCTTAATTGAAAACAAAGAAACATTTCCTTAAAGTCAATGAACAAAAAAAATGCAGTCCACCCATTTCTTCGACTCAAGGAAACTTTTTCTCTCTTTCCCGTTCTTTGAATCAATCAAACTCTCACTTTGAAATTCAAATGCACCACTTAATTGAAAACAAAGAAACATTTCCTTAAGGGGAGGCGGTCAGGTAAAAAAAATTGATTTTGGAAATTCAATATCATCCAAATCCTAATGCATATAAAAATGCCCAACGCTCTATATTATTGATACTCGATTAAAGGATTTTTTACTGTAGTCTGACTTGCATATGCTTTTAAATATTATCTTAAGCAAAGATCTTAGGTTTTCCATTCTGCGCATGATTCAGATCAAACTACTAGGCAGATTGGAATGGTTGACGTCTCATTTTCTTCTTCATGAACAGATAGACCGGCTAAATGGAGAAAATGTTAATAAAATGTAATATTTTTTAAGTAACATAATTATTAATAAATAAATTTTATGCTATTTTCTAAAGCAGTGATTAACTTTGCTTTCAGAATGAAAAAAAATAGTTTGCTCCATTTAGCCGGTGTATCTTTTCATGAAGAACAAAATGAGACGTCAATGATTCCAATCTGCCTAGTAGTTTGATCTGAATCATGCGCAGAATGGAAAACCTAAGAACTTTGCTTAAGATAATATTGAAAAGCATATGCAAGTCAGACGACAGTAAAAAATTCTTTCATCCAGCACCAACAATACAGTGCATTGGGCATTTTTATATGCAATAGGATTTGGATGATATTGAATTTCCAAAATCAATTTTTTTTACCTGTCTCCCTCCCCTTAAAGTCAATGAAAAAAAAGAATGCAATCCACCGATTTCTTCGACTCAAGGAAACTTTTTCTCTCAGTGTAGAGATATTTGAAAATGGTAAATTTCTTAAAGTGGCCACAACCAGTAATTCTACCCTAATCGACCATTAAAATGCTTCTACGATTGGCCGTATCGAAGAGGACTCCAGAGGCTATAGCGTTACGTACGACGATACCGAGACTCCTGCTACTATAATCGAACGGTGCCGCGAGGCACTGTGCTTTTCTGTAAAACCACGCGAGACGAAGCTATCTTCTTATCGGACCTTTTTCCTCCTCTCTAACCCCTTTGAATGCATAAAGCATAAAGTTCCTATCTCATGCATAGATTCATGTGGCCGCGGAAAAGTCATGACTTATGGTGTTTCGCGAGTGAGTATCGAATGCCAGTTGACTATACATTGCCGCACTCTCTATTCTCTATACTATATAACGACTATTGACTATACCGAGTTTCAGGAGTAATACTGCAACGTAGAATCGGCCAAGGGTGACCGAAGCACGTATGACGCGCCCGGTCCCAACTGTTTCAGTATGTATGTACCTCCGGTAGACTACTTCTGGCCATTCGCCGCTGGCCGCACTGCCCACGAGAGAGAAGTGGTGGCACACCTCATCATACACCCACCAGCCTCATCCCACACCGGAAAATTCCATTTTCTACTGCTCGGAATTCATTGCCGCTAGCTGTTCATTGAAATATATCGCCGTTGTCGGTGACCTCACATAAGTTACTCGTCGATTTAGCTTTGCGGTTGGAATTCAAAACTCGTTGGACTTTATAACCAGAGCGAATCCTCGGAATTCTCAATGAGTTCATGAGCCCTTCAAACTGGTCATTCGGTTAAAATCAGGTAGAACAACCGCATTGGTTACCTCACAAAGACAAAAGAATGCCAAGGGCGATGTGACTAACTTTCGCTTCCTCATAGAGGAAGCTTTGTTTTCGTTAAAAAAATTTTTTTCGAGATTTTCATGTCAGGACAATCAGAATGGTCCAAAACGTCGAGAAAAGTGGTTTAGAAAAAATGTCCGGATGTATGTATGTGTGTGTTTACGTGTGTGTGCGGCACGCTTGAAAAATTCAAACCGCTGTATCTCGAAAACGGCTTTAACAATCAAGCTAAAATTTGGCACACTGGTAGAGGAACAACGCTCTTTTCTATAAATACATTTATGAAAAAATTGAAAAAGAAATTCAGATTTTATAAGCCTTTCAATTTTTCGCAAAATGTCTGTATGTTCTCTAGCTTCCGCAATTTTTCAGCTAATGAGCTAAATAGTTCTGGACAAATAGAGAAATGAAAAATGAAGATCGGTATTGTATTTGAGCGAAATCCATAAAGCGGTTTAGATTTTATGAAATTTTGAATTTTCAAAAAAAAATTGTTTTCGTTCTTATTCAAGTTAAGATCGACCAAACCTGCTGAAATCTTTTGCAAAGTAAAATTAACATCCAGTTGTAGTAGATATCGAATTTGGTGAAGATTTGTAAAGTGGTTCAGATTTTATAAGATATTGAATTTTTCAAAAAATTTCTGTATGTTCTCTAGCTTTCGCAATTTTTCAGTAAATGAGCTAAATAGTTCTGGACAAATAGAGAAATGAAAAATAAAGATCGGTATTGGATTTGAGCGAAATCCATAAAGCGGTTTAGATTTTATGAAATTTTGAATTTTCGAAAAAAAAAGTTGTTATCGTTTTTATTCAAGTTGTTCGGCCAAACTTGCTCAAATCATTTGCAAGGTAAAATTAACATCCAGTTGTAGTAGATATCCAATTTGCTGAAGATTGGCAAAGTGGTTCAGATTTTATAAGACATTGAATTTTTCAAAAAATTTCTGTATGTTCTCTAGCTTTCGCAATTTTTCAGTAAATGAGCTAAATAGTTCTGGACAAATAGAGAAATGAAAAATGAAGATCGGTATTGAATTTGAGCGAAATCCATAAAGCGGTTTAGATTTTATGAAATTTTGAATTTTCGAAAAAAAATTGTTATCATTTTTATTGAAGTTAAGTTCGGCCAAACTTGCTCAAATCATTTGCAAGGTAAAATTAACATCCAGTTGTAGTAGATATCCAATTTGGTGAAGATCGGCAAAGTGGTTCAGATTTTATAAGACATTGAATTTTTCAAAAAATCTCTTTATGTTCTCTAGCTTTCGCAATTTTTCAGTAAATGAGCTAAATAGTTCTGGACAAATAGAGAATGGAAAAATGAAGATCGGGATTGAATTTGAGCGAAATCCATGAAGCGGTTTAGATTATATGAAATTTTGAATTTTCGAAAAACATTTGTTTTCGTTCTTATTCAAGTTGAGTTCGACCAAACCTGCTCAAATCTTTTGCAAGGTATAATTAACATCCAGTTATAGTAGATATCGAATTTGGTTAAGATCGGTAAAGTGGTTCAGATTTTATAAGACATTGCATTTTTCAAAAAATCTCTTTATGTTCTCTAGCTTTCGCAATTTTTCAGTAAATGAGCTAAATAGTGCTGGACAAATAGAGAAATGAAAAATGAAGATCGGTATTGTATTTGAGCGAAATCCATAAAGCGGTTTAGATTTTATGAAATTTTGAATTTTCGAAAAAAAATTGTTATCGTTTTTATTCAAGTTAAGTTCGGCCAAACTTGCTCAAATCATTTGCAAGGTAAAATTAACATCCAGTTGTAGTAGATATCCAATTTGGTGAAGATCGGTAAAGTGGTTCAGATTTTATAAGACATTGAATTTTTCAAAAAATTTCTGTATGTTCTCTAGCTTCCGCAATTTTTCAGCTAATTAGCTAAATAGTTGTGGACAAATAGAGAAATGAAAAATGAAGGTCGGTATTGAATTTGAGCGAAATCCATAAAGCGGTTTAGATTTTATGAAATTTTGAATTTTCGAAAAAAAATTGTTTTCGTTCTTATTCAAGTTAAGATCAACCAAACCTGCTGAAATCTTTTGCAAGGTAAAATTAACATCCAGTTGTAGTAGATATCGAATTTGGTGAAGATTGGTAAAGTGGTTCAGATTTTATAAGACATTGAATTTTTCAAAAAAATTCTGAATGTTCTCTAACTGTCACAATTTTTTTAGATAATGAGCTTAAACAGTTTTTGACGAATAAAGCAATGAAAAATGACGATCGGTATTGAATTTAAGCGAGATACATAAAGCGGTTTAGATTTTATAGAATTTTTAATTTATGAAAATTTTTGTTTTCGTACTTCTTTAATTTCTATTTGAAATAAGGTTGCAAAGTGGAACTTTGCACATTGCTTCGTCAATAATTTTCATTTTCCGCAAAGCTTCCTCTATGAGGAAGCCAAAAATAAAATAAAGAAACTTCCTCATAGAGACGGCGTTGCGAAAGATGAAAATTAATGAGGAAGCAATGTGCAAAGTTCTACTTTGCATCCTTTTTTTCTATATTTCACAACGCCACTATTTTTCTGCAGCAAAGCACGCCGATTGATTTTCCTTTCCGCATAGAGAGAGAGAAAGAAAGATAGAGGTTTTTGAAAAATTGAAAATACTAACGAGGCAATACACTAGATTATGCACGTGTAATTTGTAAAAGTTACTGAACCAACGATACATCAAATTACAAATACAAATATATAAGTTTTCACGCAAACAATCGAATGTAATTCTGTTATGTCCAGAATGATGAAACAAATGTAAAGTTCCGTAGATGTAATGGGAGTAATTTTGCTCTCAAACTTCATCTGGCTTTCGAGCTTTTTCAGCATTTACGTTCTTTCAAATGCGTGAAATGCCTTAAGAGACATGCAGAGAATCATTTGCAGAGCATTTATTTTCTATGTCAAGCGGTCCATATCCTTAGTACAACGAGTTGAATAGATTCGTTAACGGGAACCCTTAAAGCCGAGGTGCCGCGATTTCACGAAGACTGATTTACTCCCTGGAACAACGGATGTCAGACCGATTATTTGCTTCATGAACTCCGGTCACGGCTTTCCGACCAAGTGCCTAGTAATTTAAGTAGAGAAAGGAGGCCAGGCCTTAGGAGGGTGCAACCCCAAACGGAAAACCTCGAGACAGACGTTACCCATCATTGGCACGAGAGCGTTGGCAAGACTGGTGCTCGTTGATGTTTAATTACATTTAACGCACGAACGTCTAGCGAGGCAGACTCAAAACATCGCTCGGGGGTCCATTGCTGGCTGGATGAAGGTGCTGTCGAATCAAGTACTTTGCAGTCTCATTCAAATAACGACCAAAAACACTCTCGGCAGCTCTTCTACTTTATCCAATGAAATTCATTTATATTCCAGCACACTATTTGTACCTGTTATACCGATTGAACATTCAATGCAATCGTGTATATCTACACTGAGAGAAAAATGGGGTGGGGGTCAAAATAGCGAATGGCTAAAATAGCGAATTTCAAAATAAGGAACGTTTACATATAGAATGGCCATCATTATGAAAGTCGCTATTTTAGCCATTCACTGTTTTGACCATTCGCTATTTTGATTGCATTTTAATAAGATATCGGGGTCGAAATAGCGAATTTCAAAATAAGGAACGTCTAACTATAGAATGGCCATCATTATGAAATTCACTATTTTAGCCATTCACTGTTTTGACCATTCGCTATTTTGATTGCATTTTAAATATAAAATGACCAAAATAGCCAATGACTAAAATAGCGAGTTTTAAAATAGGGAACGTCTAAATATAGAAAGGCCATCATTATGAAATTCGCTATTTTAGCCATCCGCTATTTTGACCATTCGCTATTTTGATTCCATTTTAATAAGATATGGGGGTCAAAATAGCGAATGGCTAAAATAGCGAATTTCAAAATAAGGAACGTCTAAATATAGAGTGGCTATCATTATGAAATTCGCTATTTTAGCCATTCGCTATTTTGATTGCATTTTAATAAGATATGAGGGTCGAAATAGCGAATGGCTAAAATAGCGAATTTCAAAATAAGGAACGTCTAAAAATAGAATGGCCGTCATTATGAAATTCGCTATTTTAGCCTTCCGCTATTTTGATTGCATTTTAATAAGATATGGGGGTCGAAATAGCGAATAGCTGAAATAGCGAATTTCACAATGATGGCCATTCTAGATTCAGACGTTCCTCATTTTGAAATTCGCTATTTTAATCATTCGCTATTTTGACCCCCACCCGTAAATAATTCGTTATTCGGATTTGAAAAAAATTACTGATGGAAATGCACTCGTTATTAAAATTGTAGATATATATGACTAAAAAACTACTAGTTATTTCTACTCCATAAGCTGTTTATCAAGAAAAATTACAACGATACTCTACAAAATTCTCTGGTACTGAAAACGCTAAAATTATTTTTGTCTCTTTCTTTTCACAGACATAGCGAAGCCACAAGCTGGTCGAGTTGCCTGAATGTAAAACAATCGTCACTTTGAAGAAAAAAAAACTAATTAGTTCAGTCTCATGGCAGCGCGTGCCGCTATTGGTGGGATTCTCGTTGCGCTTCTACAGACCTGCTCATGTAAGTACTTAATGTATAATAATATAATAGCTAACGAAAAATATGCAAAAAAATTGACCTAGAAATTTCATTTATGATCTTATATAAATTGATTTAAACTGCCAAGTACACTGTTAAAAAAATGTACTAGAAAATTACAGTACCAAAGTGGAAGTTTTTATTCACAATCTGTACCACAAATTTCTTGTCAATCTGTATTAGATATTTAAAATAACAATGCTGAAAAACATTTGAGAAATTTTGTAAATTTACTGTTATAAAATACTAGGAATTTGCATTCTGTATTTTTTTTACCTCGCATGTCGTTTGTGAATTTCGTACACATGTTTATTATAAAATCAAAAGCTACCTACAATGAAAACAATGGTTCTGAATTTCTGAAATTACAGTTGTGGTTGACTGAAAATTTATTATCCGCATTCAATATTTTTGTTCCCAAGACGCATGAACATTAATGTCTTGAAAAATTCCATGATGATGAACTACTAATTTTTATACAGATATAAAAGTCCTGTCTATGAATTTACAAATTATTTAACTAACATCAAGGACTTAACTAAAATTTTACAAATTTCGTCATGTAATAACTAGATCACTACAGAAGTTTTGTAATTTTCATTAAAAATATTTGAAAATTTAATCTTCATGTACATAAATTTACTTTACTAATGTTAATTTTACAGTGAATGTTATACTAATCATTGCTTCACACACTGTTGTCCGCAAGCGGTCAAACTGTTTGCCTCCTGGCTTACAGTTTTTTTTTCTTCCTGTAAAATAAAACCCCGTCCTAAACTGAAATAAAATTTCCCTAACGGCCCGGGCCCCTCGAGTTGGCGATCCGCGCCTGAGCCCGCGAAAGCTCCCGTAGTTCCCGCTCGGCCGACAGATGGCCACGGCGATGCGGTTTCTCCCGCAAGAGAATGGAGTCCCGGCCGTGCATATAAGCAGTGAAGATTCAGAGCTTTTCATCCGAAACTTCCTGCCCGTTTCTCCCAGTAGAAACGACCGCAGGAGGTAAGGATCCGGGAATAGTGCTGCCTACGTACAATTCCTAATTTTTGTCCTATTTACTGCTCATAAGTAAATATATTAACCCGAGGTTGCTGTTTAAGGTTGTTGATCAACGGCATTAGGAAGGGGATAGGTGAGGTGATGTGCGGGGTGTGGGGCAGGCACGGCAGGCGGAGCGACGTCAGCTCACTTCGCATAGTTTCACGATGTATTGTCTAACATTTTTTGTAATTTTTCTTCAAAAACACTTATAACCCCACAAAAAAGTTACACCGTCATAATCCTCAGACTCTGCACTGTATAATATGCGTTTTTCATAAAGCTGGCAATTCCCACACGGAAGATATAAATAAATAAATGTGGTCGGTGATGCCTCACGCAATATAACCAATGTATATCTACGTGCTATTTGGTATCAATTTTAACGTTCAATATCTCGAAAAAGAATGTTATAATCGGTTTAAACTTTTTTAGCAGTCGATGAAGAAAACCTTCACCTATGCACTGTATAAATTTCGAAAAGCTGACACCATTTTTACGTTTTTGATCAACAACCTTAAGTAATTTCTTTTCTTACAGAATTCACCTGACTGTCCATAAGTCGGGACTTCCCTTTAAATTGTGTTTTTTCCAAAGAGTATAAATATAGATATAAAAAAATAACTTAAATAAAATATTGTTTTAACGTAAATTGCCCTCCCTAACAAATTTACTGCCCATAAGTGAATTTTCCTCTAATAAGTGACTGCTGACTTCAAGTAGTCACCCTTTCCTTTTCCTTAGGAACTCGCCGTCTCTAAAACTCAGTTTATGTTTCCCTTTTTAATTATTAACTTTTATTAATATGTTTTCAATTGTTGTTCTCCACTACGGAATGCGCCTGTACAAATAAACGAAAGCGAGGAAGAAAAAATTCTCCTCGTTAAAGTCAACATCGCCTTGTCATCATTTACAACACCAGTTTTGTAAATTTCATATTACTTGTCACAGTAAATTTACAATCTTTTCTAACAGTGTACACTGTTAAAAAAATTTGCTCGAAAATGACAGTACCACAGTGGAAGTTTTTATTCACAACCTGTACCACAAATTTCTTGTCAATCTGTATTAGATATTTAAAATAACAATGCTGAAAAATATTTGAGAAATTTTGTAAATTTACTGTTATAAAATACTAGGTTTTTACTTCGCATGTCGTTTGTAAATTACGTACACATGTTTATAATAAAATCAAAAGCTACCTACAATAAAAACAATGGTTCTGAATTTCTGAAATTACAGTTGTGGTTGACTGAAAATTTATTATCCGCATTCAATATTTTTGTTCCCAAGACGCATGAAAATTAATGTCTTGAAAAATTCCATGATGATGAACTACTAATTTTTATACAGATATAAAAGTCCTGTATATGAGTTTACAAATTATTTAACTAACATCAAGAACTTAACTAAAATTTTATAAATTTCGTCATGTAATAACTAGATTACTACAGAAGTTTTGTAATTTTCATTAAAAATATTTGAAAATTTAATCTTCACGTATATAAATTTACTTTACTAATGTTAATTTTACAGTGAATGTTATACTAATCATTACTTCACACACCAGTTTTGTAAATTTCATATTGTCACAGTAAATTTACAATCTTTTTTAACAGTGTATACAATCGATAATATACAATTATGTATGAATATGAATTTAAAATTATTTATGTAAAGATAAAAATTCTCAAGAATATATAACAGATATAGATACTCGAGTCGTGCTGGAAAATTGTGAGCTGCCTATCGCAGTTTTTAAGCCACTTCCTCTACCTTTCTAGTCTTTCTATCACTACAATCAACTTATCGGCTGCGAGCGGAAAATCGTACGAGAAATACTGCTCCTTCTATAAGCCGATCGCTGGCGGATGTCGCAAATTGAAAATCCGTGTCCCTCCGTCGTTCGTTCGTTCGTTCGTTCGTTGGTTGCTACTGCTGCTGTTACTGAAGCCCTTCCAAAGGCACACGGATGCCTGAGATGGAAGCTTGCTCTCTTGGTTGACTCTCGTCTTGCAGAGCTGAGACATTGGCGGGCGCGCACGCTCGCACGCTCGCACGACTGGCGAACTTCCGCGAGAGAGAATTTCATGAGATTTCCACCGCTGCTCAGCGTGGAATGCCCTGTCACCCTCGATATACTGTTACGGGAGGGGTTCGAAGAAGTTGGTATGGTGGTTTGGTGGAGTGCCTGCCTGACTGCTGGCCACCGAGGTAAGACCTCGGGATATGTGCAAAGCTGAGAAGTCACCTTGTTGCCCGTCCTGCAGTGATTTCTCGCACGACGCAGTGCGAATGGCTTTTCAAACTGTGGGTACAGTTTCAAATGCACATAGTCTAAATAAATTTAACTGCAATAATTACACTGAGAAAAAAATACTGTTTAATGGACTAATTAAGCGTACACTGTTAAAAATATTTTGAAAATAATATATGTATTGGAAGTTCTTTTTCAGATGCAGTATATTAAATATCATTTAATTTATTACATTATATTAATATACCGTAGTATATTAACATACAGTAGTAGTTAATATACAGTATATTAAATTTCATTTAATATACTGTATATTAATATAATAATAATAATAATAATAGTAATAATAAAATAAATAATAATATTTTTTAAAAAATAAAAAGAAAATTAAAAAAAAAAATTAAAAAAAGATATAATAATAATGTTTTTTTTAAAATTATTATTATTATTATTATCCCGCCCGTCCTGTAGGTGAGTCGGAGCCCTACGGGGCCGGTCGGGCATTTTACGTAAAAAAAAAAAGATACATTAATAATAATAATATGTTAATATAAGTATATTAAATTTCATTTAATATACTTATAAATTCCAATAATTATATTATAAACACAATTTTTATGAAGTATTTAGTATACTGTATATTAATTTTACAACAATTTTTTTGTATATTAATTAACATTTGTGTATTAAATTTAATATGCGCGTATCCGCAAAAAAACTTCCAATACTTTATATTAATTTTCATACAAAAATTTCTAACAGTGTACGGCCTCGTTCAAATTAATGTTTTGTTGGTATAACAAATATTTTTGTTACCGCAAATAAATTTTAGACAACTGAATCTAACGATTATTTAAGTAACTAAACATTTGGTTGTACTAACGAAAAATTCATTTGAACGAGGGTGTACGCTAAATTAGTCCATACAACTATTTTTTTTTTTGAGTGTAGAGATGTTTACAGTTTTTTTTCTGTTTCCTCGTAGAGGAAAGTTTGTTTTTGTGAACTTTTTTTTTCGAAATTTCCATGTGAGGTTATATTCAGAATGGGCCAAAATGTGGAGAAAAGTGGTTGAGAAAAAATGTCTGTGTGTGTATGAAAATTCAAATTTTACAGAATGTTGAACATTTCGAAAAAATGATTATCATGCTCTAACTTTCGAAAATTAAGAGATATCGGGCTGAAATTTTGTACGTACCATCAAACCATAATGGGTATCAAATTTGGCGGGAATTTATTCCGACTTCCGGTCGGAAAATCCAACCTAAATTTTTTTTTTAAATATCGAATTTTGGCCTCCACTACAGTTCTCAAGTCGTATATTCTACCACAGAAAATACCGTTTACAAGTTTTTTTTACCACGATTTTATTTTAAAAAGTCGAAAAATCCAACCTAAATTTTTTTAATTTTAAAATATCAAATTTTGGCCTCTACTATCGTTCTCAAGTCGTATATTCTACCACAGAAAATACGGTTTACAAGTATCTTTACCATGATTTGATAAAAAAGTCACTTTTATCCGTTTCTGATTCCAGAAATCACAGATCCAACTTTCGGTCGTAAAATCCAACCTAAATTTTTTAAATTTAAAAATATCAAATTTTGGCCTTTACTAACCTTCTCAAGTCGCATATCTACAGAAAATACCGGTTACAAGCCTTTTTACGATGATTTTTTAAAAAAGTCGCTTTTTTCCGTTTCTGATTCGAGAATTCACAGACCCAACTTCCGGTCGAAAAGTCCAATAAATTTTTTTTTTTCTTTAAGATATCGAATTTTGGCCTTCACTATCATTCTCAAATCGCATATTCTACCACAGAAAATACCGGGTACAAGTCTTTTTACCATGATTTTATAAAAAAAGTCACTTTTATTCGTTTCTGATTCCAGAATTCACAGATCCAACTTCCAGTCGGAAAATCCAACCTAAATAATTTTTTTCTTTAAAAAATCGCATTTTGGCCTCTGCTATCGTTCTCAAGTCGCATATCTTACCACAGAAAATACCGGATACAAGTCCTTTTACCATGATTTTATAAAAAATAACTTTTTTCCGGTTTTTATTCCAGAGTTAACACATCCGACTTCCGGTCGGAAAAGAGGAATTACTCCTTTATTTGTGTACCAAATTTTAGCTCGATTATTCTCTCGTGTAAACAAAAAAGTGAACTTCCGGAAGCGGAGCATATTTCCAAGCTTCACGCACGAATTCATTCTCTATTATTTTTCTATAAAACACATAATAAAAATAATTGTTATTAATAATTATAAATAACTGTTTAATTATTTAATATTATTAATAATTATTTAGTAAAGATAATTAAATAAACAAATTGCATAAGGAAAAAAAAATGCGAAATAATAATCATCCGCATATTGAAGTCGAGAGATTTTCAATTTTTATAAAATTAATTTCTATAAACGAATGTTTCTTAAATATCAATATTTTCGAATAAAAATGCCCGTATGTTTATTTTCATGAAAAACAAAGGTTGGAGTTTTGAGGAAGCAAAATATTGCGTAGAGGTAAATAAATACGAAATTCCGATTTCTCTCCACAAAAGGCCAATCACTGAGCCGTTTATGTTGTATGGGTGGAAAAGGCGAAATAGGGTGGAGAGCGAGAGAAGCTTGAATGTGGGCAAGGTAGTGCGTGTAAAGGAAGAAGAAAAAAACATGAAATTCTGTCGCACCCAAGACGTTTTCCGTCGTTGGTTCAATCCGACGAAGGCACGCGACTTTCGCCACGTGAGGAGAAACGTATCGTTCGCTGGGCGTGAAATTATGTGACGTGAAATTATTTACGTGCCATTCGACATCGTGGCACGGCTTTCAAGCCCCTTTCCTATGAACAGCACGATATAGGAAGGGTAAAAGGGGAAAAGGGGAAAGGAAAGCGAAGAGTCTTGCTGAGTGTCGCTCGTGAGCAGCGTGTCCGGAAAATCCTAACGTCGACGGGGCGTGCAACGCCCCTCAAATATCCTCGTCGCCGCGTTTCAACTTTCCGCCACTACTCCTCACGGTATATGCCTCTTTGCGCGGGGCTTTCTCCTCTACACTTGGCTCTCAGAGATCCCATAAAAGCGTGTCTGATAAAAAGAATTAATTTTACGAGAGCGGGAGGGGTTAGAGGGTTGAGGGTGAAGGGTAGAGAGGCGTCCCTATACTCAAACTGCCTTTCACCACTGTCGCCGATGGCACTCTACGTTTTACTGTGCCTACTTCACTAGAAAGAAAACTTGTTTCAATCCAAATGGGAACCAGTAAAAAAAAAAAAAAAAAAAAAAAAAAAAAAGTGAAAAAAACTCATATTATACGACTCCTTTGTCGAGAACATTTGATTTCTTGTCGTCAATAGCACAGAAATTAGTATTCCATAGTTTAACAACAAAATTAAGCATCCTCGGGTCTTCCAATCAAACCTACCTGTGAACATGTCCTCCATTTTGAACATCCGTATACTCAAACTGCCTTTCTCTACGTTTTACTGTGCCTACTTCACTAGAAACAAAACTTGTTTCAATCCAAATGGGAACCAAAAAAAAAGTGAAAAAAAGTGAAAAAAACTCATATTATACGACTCCTTTGTCGAGAACATTTGATTTCTTATCGTCAATAACACAGAAATTAGTATTCCATAGTTTAACAACAAAATTAAGCATCCTCGGGTCTTCCAATCAAACCTACCTGTGAACATGACCTATATTTTGAACATCCGTATACTCAAACTGCCTTTCACCACTGTCGCCGATGGCACTCTACGTTTTACTGTGCCTACTTCACTAGAAAGAAAACTTGTTTCAATCCAAATGGGAACAAAAAAAAAAAAAAATAGAAAAAATAAAAAAAAAAAAAGTGAAAAAAAACTCCCATTATACGACTCCTTTGTCGAGAACATTTGATTTCTTGTCGTCAATAGCACAGAAATTAATATTCCATAGTTTACCAACAAAATTAAGCATCCTCGGGTCTTCCAATCAAACCTACCTGTGAACATGTCCTCTATTTTGAACATCCCTATACTCAAACTGCCTTTCACCACTGTCGCCGATGGCACTCTACGTTTTACTGTGCCTACTTCACTAGAAAGAAAACTTGTTTCAATCCAAATGGGAACCAGTAAAAAAAAACAATTGAAAAAAAGTGAAAAAAACTCCCATTATACGACTCCTTTGTCGAGAACATTTGATTTCTTGTTGTCAATATCACAGAAATTAGTATTCCATAGTTTAACAACAAAATTAAGCATCCTCGGATCTTCCAATCAAACCTACCTGTGAACATGTTCTCTATTTTAAACATCCCTATACTCAAACTGCCTTTCACCACTGTAGCTGATGGCACTCTACGTTTTACTGTGCCTACTTCACTAGAAAGAAAACTTGTTTCAATCCAAATGGGAACCAGAAGAAAAAAAAAAAAAAAAAAAAGTGAAAAAGAACTCCCATTATACGACTCCTTTGTCGAGAATATTTGATTTCTTATCGTCAATATCACAGAAATTAGTATTTCATAGTTCAATAACAAAATAAACTTTCAATCAAATTTGATTTGAATTTGAATTTGATGTCCTCTATTAAACATTAGTCGGATAAATAAATAGTTCTGTGATTGGTTACCTGTTTACCTAAATTGATTGGCACCCGTTTAGCTCTGGCCGTTCACGACCTTTGCCGCATCAGTTTTCGACCAATTTGTCAAAATAATTGCATTCGATAATTGATCCTAGGTCAATTTCAATAACCCATATCGCGCCACATGGCATCACAAAGTCATAGAAATTTAAATCAACAGCACTGCTTTATTGCGGTTATGCAAGCAAACTAAAATCTTAAGGTAATATTACAATCATTTTTTGCTTCCTCATAGAGGAAACTTTGTTTTCGTGAAAAAAAATGTTTTCCTAGATTTTAATGTCAGGACATTCAGAATGACCCAAAACGTCGAGAAAAATGGCTTAGAAAAAATCTCTGTATATGAAGCATTCTATGTCAATTCAGCCACTTTTTTTTCGACCCTCTCCGATTTGCCCTGTAATTGATTATATGAATGTACCACTAAAAGACACTCTATGTGAATTTTTTCAGATTTTTTAAAATAATTTTTCAGAAAATGGCTTTTTTTATTCAAGTGCAAATATCTCAGAATTTTGAAGTTACTGAAAAAAAATGTCAGCACATAAAAGTTGTCGTTTATTGTTAGCTTTCGAGCGGAATATTCCAAATAATTGTCACGTTCCTGTGAGTATGATTTTTTTCCGAAAAATGGAGGAATTATTTTTTACTAAAAAAAGGATATTTTTTTTACTGAAAAAATTACAGAGTATTGCTACATGACTGTTGATATCACAAAAAAATCGCCAGAGTGGCACCGATCGATCTTCTGGTATTAAAAAATGCATTTGTGTGAAAGTTCCGAAAAACGGGGGCATTATTATTTTTTTGATAAAAAAAAGGTTACTTTTTTTTTGCTAATAAAATTACAGAGTATTTTTGCATGACTGTAGATATTGCAAAAAAAATCATCAGAGTGGTACGGATCGAGCTTACGGTATTAAAAAAAATTATTCGTGTGGAAGTTTCGAAAAACGGGGGAATTATTTTTTGTGTGTGTGCAGATTTCCTTGTACGCACGATAACTGTCGTAATTATAGATGTATGTTCGCCAAAATTGGCACGCAAGTGCTAAATGCTGTCATACACCAACGTTCGGGATTGCAGTTGACGCAAATCGGCTGGAAAATTCAAATTGTACAGCATTATGAAAATTTTGAAAATATCGTTTTCACGCTATAACTTTCGCAATTTAAGAGATATCGGGCTGAAATATTGTACGTAAATGGACTAACATTAAACCATGATGTATGCCAAATTTTGCGAAAATCGATAGGGTGGTTCTAATTTTATTGCAATTTCAATTTTTTTTTAATATCTGCAAAGACTTCAACTCCTGTAAATTCTGAGATATCCGACTACAACATTCGACATGATTTCACGATTATTTATTATTAATGATGAATTTAGTCAAAGGAACTAGCGATATGTCGGTAAATTTCGATTTTGGTGAATAAAAACGAAAAAAAGGGCGTCAGGAAAAAAAAATTTGAAATTTTTCATAGATTTATCTTAAATTTTGTTCACATATGGACTTTCATCGAAAAACATTTGAATACAAATTTGACGCAGATCTGTCCAGCCCTTCAAATTTTATGGCATTTTGAATTTGTCGAAAAATCTCATTCTCACACGAAGAGAAATTTCCGTGTCGTGACAACATAAAATAGTGACAACATAAAACGGTGACAACAAAAATCGTTTTGTTAGGCTAAAAATAAAATTAGTCAGCCCAGCAAAGTGATTTGTCAGCCGAACAAAAGATTTGCCAGCCTAACGTAACGATTTTTGTTGTCCTCATTTAATGTTGTCACAACACAAAAATTTCTCCCCGTGCAAATGATGAGATACCGGGTTCTAATTTGGTCCACATATGGACTACCATTGTACAAAGTTTTAGTACAAATTTGAGAAAAATCGGTTACACGGTTAAAATTCTTCGACACTTTGAATTTTTATAAAAATGTCTAGAGCATAAACAAGCCTGCAAAGTAGAACTTTGCAAATTGGTTCCTCGTTATTTTTCGCTTTTCACAAAGCTTCATCTATGAGGAAGCCAAAATCGATTAACACACTTGCTCATAGAGGTAGCTTTGTAAAAAGCGAAAAATAATGAGAAAGCAATTTGCAAAGTTCTACTTTGCAGGCTTGTTTTTCGTATACTTGATCATAACCTCGTTAAACAAAAATTATTCATTATTCAATCAATTCAGACTTTATTGAAGCTTTTTGTATTAATATAGTGGAGATGGGGGCAAAACGGGCATCACGACTGAAAATAACAATTGGGGGCAAAACGGGCATCGCTTCAACTTTTTCGAACACGACTTTTTTCAATTTCCTGACATTTCTTACTTGAAAATTTCGGAAAATAATTGGTGATGTCAATAAAACAGGCAGGGAGGCAAAACAGGCATCTCGGCTAAATATAAGTATCGGGGTCAAAATTGGCACCAAATCATAAAATGAGAATTTCGTTCTAATTGATTTCTTTATGATATACCGACTTTTTTTTCAAACAATTAATTTGATTACAAAATTTTTGAAAAATTCATTTGACTATATTTTTTTTCTTTGCTCAACAAAGTATCGAAAAAAAGTTCTGTACGGATGGTTAAAAAAATTCTGATCTGATGAAGATTATTAATTTTTTTTTCATCACCAATTTGACGTATTTTCCGCACTTTCCCTATCTAAGGAACGTAAAAAACTGAGACAAATCGTTTTTACGAAAGTTGAGACGGTGCCCGTTTTGCCCCCAACCCCGATTTTTAATGGAGCTGCCCGTTTTGCCCTCATCTCCCATACCATGGTAATGAATATTCTCTGTCGACCATTGGGTTATCCATAATTTTCGTAGTTTCAAAATGGTAGGAAAATTTTTTGAAAATACAGTATAATTCATGGTACAATGCAACGCCACTGCGTTATAATGTAGTTGTGTACACAGAGCCTGCAAGAAGTTCACATACATAGAGTCGGAAAACTATGGCTGGAACATTTATAAGCGAAAACGCTGGCAAAACGATTCGTTACACAGTTACGGCTTCGCTATAACTACTATAAGCAAACTATGCGAAGCAAACTGGAGGAAGCCTCTGTGCAAAAAGGTAGGAGGCGAAAAGGCTGTACAGAAGGACAGAATATGTGGATAGCATGTGTATAGCATACAATATAACGATATACATTCGTCCGTGCCGGAGCATAATTAAGTGGCGGCTGGGTTACTGTAGTGAATAGCTTTTTAACGGTTCCTATCACTCTAAAAAGCTGCGCCGTAATTCGTGAGCACGAAGCCCGCGCACCTACCAGCCGCCGACGCCGTCGCCGCATCTAACTAAATCATGGCGGATTTAAGTGGATTCTACAAACCCCTTGGGTCCGACGATGTATTACCCCTGTACGGCCATTGCGGAGCAATCCACTGCGACGCTAACCCCCTTGCTAACCTATATCGTCCACTTTCCCTAAGAAATCTCCAGTGTACTGTACTCTCCTATTTTCAAACCGTGCAACCCTCAAGCCCCCTGTCCCTGTCTTCCCACTCCGGTTTGACGGTAATGGCGGTGGTTGGTGCTCCGCGTTTTCCTTTCAATGTATTGCCAAACCGTTGGTGGCGAAAATTCCGCATGCGGAAATCCTAGACAGCTCATAGTGTGCAACATTCTACCGCAGTTATACAGACTGGTATTGTATATACCGGTATTACTACCGCTGTACCGCTGTACGTTGTTGAGTATCCCCGGAAGAACTTCTTCGCAGCTCGTGCACACACCACTGGAAAACGACGTGACGCGCTGCTGAAAAATGTTTCCGTCCTTGCCAACTATGGTGTACGAATACACACGAATTCGGCTTTACACATAGCGTACACATTCTGCGTTGTCCTATACAATGTATAAATGAAAAGAGAGATATGAAAAAAAACAAACAAGCGAAAGATGAGGAATGCTGGCTGAACAAACAAACAAACCCACACTGAAAATCTTTCCACGCTTCTTCTTCTTTTTTTTTTTTGCAGGTTTCTTGTTTTTCTCCCACTCGTCTACGCTTAGGTACTACGATTTTTCAAAAGAACGAGAGACAAACAAAAATACGGAAACTCTGAGCTACGAGAGAGGCCCACACAGGCTGTAGAGCAAGAGCGAAGACAAACCGTTGTATCTATAGACTTTGTGACATATAGTACTTGGCTGCGAGAAGAGACGATCCGCTATGCGCACAATAGTATATTCGATCAATCAGGCGACAATGAAAAAGGACATTCGAGATCTCGACATAGTCAAAGGTACACATGGACATCAACCACTGTGAACCAGTCAATTTATGTTTGAAAATTGTCTGCCAAATTCATCAAAAACAAAAATCACAATGATTATTTTTTCAACTCCAATTTCGACCAATCAGAGCGCGGTATTCAACATCACGTGGTACAGCTAGGGTAAAATTATATCGATAATTTTTCGACAATTTCCCGGCTCGGTTGCTAAGCGATAAACAATAATTTTTTTGACACTTGTAACCTCTGCGAATCTTTAAAACGTCAAGGTACTATTAACGGTCGTCAATATGAGTGAGTCAAAAAAGCGATTTGGTGATGAATCGCTTCAGAACATCGCTAAAAAAATAAAACAAAATGTCCCGGCAAATACAGAAAAGAGTAAAAAATCGATTTGGGCGCAATTCACTGCATTTTATGCAGAGAGAAAATATGTGTTGGATGCAACATAGGTTTTTGTTCTGATTATGAAATTTCCTTGTCAGAATGATAATTTTTGTCTCATGGTGCAATTCCATTTGTCGCAATTTGAATAGAAAAAATAATCCCCCGAATACCACTCGAGCTTCGAAATTAATCTGATATTTCCCTCCAGGTTCCCTGCAAACAAATAAACTCGTCAAGTTTTCCAGAAAAATCACTCGCGCTACGCGCTCGTGATTTTTTAACCTGGAAAACTTGACTCGTTCATTTGTTTGCAACGAACCTGTCAGGAAATATCCGATAATTTCAAAGCTCTTGTGGTATTACAAGTGAAAACATTTGCCGGTATGCTGGTAATTTTTTCTTGGAGATGTAATTTATTCTGGACTCTAATCTCGATCGTTTGCCGTTAAATTGAATAAATTTCTTGTTTCGATTTAGCTCGAATCTCGATAAATATGCAATCATAAATATATATAATTTCACAATGTTAATCCCACTAGTACACAATTGTGTAATGGACTAATGTCCATTCGACCTAATGTCCATTCGACCTAATGTCCACTCGACCTAATGTCCATTCGACCTAATGTCCATTCGACCTAATGTCCACTCGACCTAATGTCCATTCGACCTAATGTCCATTCGACCTAATGTCCATTCGACCTAATGTCCATTCGACCTAATGTCCATTCGACCTAATGTCCATTCGACCTAATGTCCATTCGAACTAATGTCCATTCGAACTAATGTCCATTCGACCTAATGTCCATTCGACCTAATGTCCACTCGACCTAATGTCCATTTGACCTAATGTCCATTCGACCTAATGTCCATTCGACCTAATGTCCATTCGACCTAATGTCCATTCGACCTAATGTCCACTCGACCTAATGTCCATTCGACCTAATATCCATTCGACCTAATGTCCATTCGACCTAATGTCCATTCGACCTAATGTCCATTCGACCTAATGTCCATTCGACCGAATGTCCATTCGACCTAATGTCCATTCGACCTAATGTCCATTCGACCGAATGTCCATTCGACCTAATGTCCATTCGACCTAATGTCCATTCGACCTAATGTCCATTCGACCTAATGTCCATTCGACCTAATGTCCATTCGACCTAGAGTCCATTCGACATAACGTCCATTCGACCTTATGTCCATTCGACCTAATGTCCATTCGACCTAATGTCCATTCGACTTAATGTCCATTCGACCTTATGTCCATTCGACCTAATGGCCGTGGATCATATTACCGTTCGAGCTTATGGCCATTCGAGCTACGGACAGCACCCCACTTCGTTTTATCCAAATTTCCCATATCGTGATCTGAATTTGCAATTTACGCGATAATTGTGCAACACTCTTTATTTGCACTTTGCAAAGTCTCGACGTGATCCTTTTTTTTGTTTCTTAAGAACTGGTTCGGATTCCAACGTTTGCTCCATTATACACGCTGGATCACTCAAATTCAATGAGACATTTATAAGAAAACGCGCGAGAATATCGAAATTCAGAATTTCCACAAAACGAGATCGAGACAACATCAGATCTTGCCAGTCAAGTTAAAAAAAACAAGCTTTGATCTCGATATGTTCGGACGGTCGATAGGCGATGTCATCTTGACAGCCAATCTGGAAATGTGCGTCTTAAACTTGACATTTGGTAGATCAAAAAAAAAATGACAAAAAAAGCCGGCTGACAAAAAAAAAATTTGTCAGCCGGCTGGTTCAATTGAACTCGTTGGATTTGCACCGACATTGTGGAGAATTTGTCGAAAATGGCTAAACAAAATAAAAAATACAACATGAAGATATTTGTATTATTAAGAGCAATAGTAAAAAATATGAATTTCCAAATGTTTTGTCATTTAGTTATTACAATGATTGTGTTATGACTCGCCGATTTCAGTCGTCTATCCTCTTAAGCTGCGTTACACGTCGAGAGTACGTAAACGATGAGCGAAGGGCACTCTGTTGCCAAGAGGAAGTGAAGCGCGATGAAAGCCCTCGTGTACTAAGCATAGTAGTAGTACAAGAAGCGGATATTCGTCGAAAGTGTCTTGTTTAAGTTGGCGGCGGCGGCGGGTCGTTCTCAGTGTCGGGTGAGCTGGGTTTTGTTTGTCCAGGAGAGAAGAGCTTGGGGCAGAGGAAAATGGGAGGAACGAGAGTGCCATCAGGTGCTCCGACATCGTCCGAGCTGGAGACTAACGGTGTGTCAAGAAGAGTCGTCGAGCGAAATTCAATCTCTGTGTTTCAAGCCGAGAGATCAGAGCATCATGGCGACTCGGGACAAGAATGAGATGCCCATCCTTGGAGAAGATTAAGCTCGAGGAGTCTGGCGAACTCGGTCACACACTCGTTGTAGTTGTAGTTGTTGTTGTTGTTGTTGTCGTTGTCGTTGTTATATAAAGAACTCGAGTGAAACAATTTTAATGCGGCTGTTACGCCCTTAGATAAATCACAATAGGACTGGCTTCGTACCGTTACTCCAGGAAAAGAGCCGAGAGGGATTCTTTCAACGGTTTCTCGGTAGCACGAGGCGACACAACGAGAAGAGATAGAAAGAAAGTGAGCGAAAGAAAGGGGGACGTATTGGAAAAATACCAAGCCTGGAAGCTCGATACGGGAGAACCGTGGTATAGGTATATCTTCCGTAATACGTCTCTTCTCTATCTTCTGGTAGTAACGATATATACAGGAATTGGATCGACGCGAGAGTGCGAGAAGGGAATGGAATGAATCGAGGTGGAGACGGGAGAACCCATCCGATTTGCAGTCTCTCCAGATTATGCTAACGAGACGATCCCGGTGGTACACTAAAGTACAACTGAAATCGTCTTGCTCGTTTATTTTCCATTGCAGTCTCTCCACTTCTGCCATCCAACCACTCGGCAGGAGTTCTCTAGATCCTGCGCATTTCACTTGCGGGCTTGTGTCCGTTATAGCGAGTCTGGAAAAGAAAAGAGATGTTTAGAATGTGCGCTAGTTTTCACTGCATTATGCTTTTCTCAAAATCGTACGTTTCATTCGTTTGAAAAAGAAGAACGTATCATCCAGCGACGCTGTCGTGTATTTATTCGCGGCGAGTCATAGCAAACAGACGTACAACCGAGCAATACACTTTTTGCTTCCGCATAGAGAAAGCTTTGCTTTCGTACGCAATTATTTTTCAAGTTTTTTATGTCAGTACAATCAAAATGGTCTAAAACGTCGGGAAAAATGGTTTAGAACAAATGTATTGATGGATGTACGTGTTTGTGTATGTGTGTGTGGCCGTCACTCAAAATTCAAACTTACATATCTTAATTGCTACACTGAGAGAAAAATACATTGTTGAAACAACAATACTACACTGTTAAAAAAAATACGAGGTAAAATTACTAAACATGTGCAGGAAGCACTTTTGCAGAAAACGTTTATGAAATTTCAACTGCGACGTTGATTTTTACAACACTGGTAAGGTAAACGGCCCAGTTTGTGACACCTTTAGAGCAGCGGGGTCGATTTTCTGTTATTTACAGATGCGTCATATTGTTAAACTGAAAATGAACGTTTTCAATACGTGCATTAAAACCTTCTGAAATAGATTAGACTATTCTTCAAAGGCAAAATTTTGAGAATATTAATAAAAACATTATTTAAATATTGCTTGTCTACTGCCGGGGTTCCTGACCCTGCAGAACCACTCAAGTCGTAGCTTGTGACCCCCGCGTGTACCGGGATTATGACACTGACGCCGTAGGTCCTGACTCCCGCGTGTACCGGGATTGTGACACTCACGCCGTAGGTCCTGACCCCCCTCGTGTACCGGGTTTCTGACTCCTATCCGAGTTTTTCGAACTCCTATTTGGAAAAAATATCGATAATTAAATGAAAACGAAACCATAATAACGATAAATGTTGAAATTTATACAGTATTCAATCCTAACCTAATTTTCAGCAGCAAGTCAAAATCGTAAATATCGAGAGGGTCAGCAACCGCGTCAATAACCACAATTACGTTGGGAGTTATTGACCCTGCGAGTTTACGGGAAAAACTAATCAATAGCTTAAGTATTCTATTTCTTGTCGATAAAGCTAATTATTGTGATCATTTTCATATAATTGTTATGTTGTATTATACTTACTTAAGGATGGAAACGATCAAATACGTGACCGATGCAGCTAGTGAGCTCCGTCTAGGAATGGCGGTTTGAACCCACTGAGACGCAATACCACGGCTTTCACCGGTGAAATGTATTTCTAAATAATTTGTTACGAAATTTGTTTATAGCAGAAAAAAACTATTAAAAAAGCTCTTTAATTTGGCGATAATAAGGTTAAAATTTCACGTAAATTACATTTATAACAGTGTAAAATAGCTATCGGGGGTCACAAACCGAGGCAGGGTCACAAACAGGGCCGTTTACCTTATATACACTTTACCGTTACTGTATTGTAAAATTCAATGTCACAGATGGTATTTCATACAACGTATTGTAGTTTTACAGCACATCTGTGTTGTAAAATTGAACATCGCAGTTTCGCTTGCGCGAAACGCGAGCGCATTTAGCCACCTAGCGGCCAACTGCCAAAATCTCGCCGGGGGTAAGGACGTCTCGTTATACTACATGCATAAGAATATTCATATATCGTCTTTGAACATCAAAGCTGTGTGTTGTAAATTTATTATACGTATAGTAAAATGAAGGGTTATTCGAAAATTTACAACACAATGTATATTAATGTTCATTTACTACACAAAGTTTGTGAATTTGATATAGACTTGAATAGTAATTTTCGATATTCGTGTTGTAAATTTACTAAACCTATACTAAAATTGTCTCCATGTGTTGTAATTTTATTATACCGATACTATAATTCCCGTGTGTTGTAAATTTACTGTACGTATAGTAAAATTACGGGTTATTTGGAAATTTACTACACAATGTATATTAATTCTCATTTACTGCGCAAAGTTTGTGAATTTAATATACACTTGAATAGTAGTTTCCAATATTTGTGTTGTAAATTTCTTTTTATTTTTAACAGTGTTATACTTTTACCATACGGTATAATTCCCAGGAGGGACGTTTATACTTTATAGTTACAATGATAAAAGATAATAGCTGCAAATATAATAATCAAATACATAGTTTCCAGTACCAATCGATATGATCATCCCTCCTGGGAATTATAATGGTATATTCGACTTACTATTCTATTATATTTTTCTCTCAGTGTACTTTAACAATCGGGCTGAAATTTAGGAAACATGTGAAGCATGTCGACGCCTTTGATAATTTTGAAGAAAATTCAAATATATCTTCAAATTTTCTTTAACTTTGCAATTTTCGAAAAATGTCTGTGCGCTCTCTAGAATCCGCAAATTTTTAACTATTGAGCTAAATAATTTTTTATGAAAAAAACTGAAATTTAGGAAACATGTGAAGCATGTCGACGCCTTTGATAATTTTGAAGAAAATTCAAATATATCTTCAAATTTTATTAAACTTTGCAATTTTCGAAAAATGTCTGTGCGCTCTCTAACATCCGCAAATTTTTAACTATTGAGCTAAATAATTTTTTATGACTAAAGCTATGTTAAAGGCGGATCGGTATTGAATTTAGAATTAATCTGTAAAAAAGTTCGGTTTTCATAGGATTTTGAAATTTTCAAAAAAATATTCGTTTTGCTCTAACTCATGTCAAATCTCACCAAATCAACTAAAATTTTCTACAGATAAAAAACAACATTCAGCACTGCTATCTCCCAAATTTGGTCGTGATTGGTGAAGCGGTTTGAATTTTGAGTGATTTTGAATTTTTCAAGAACTATAAAGGTAATGAAAAAAGTTGCAAAGTAAAACTTTGCACATTGTTTTCTCATTCATTTTAATTTTTTACAAAGTTTCCTCTAAGAAGAAGCGAAAATTTATGAATAAGTTTATTCATAGAGGTGGCTTTGTGAAAAGTAAAAATGAATGAGAAAGCAATGTGCAAAGTTCCACTTTGCAACTTTTTTTCTCTGAGTTATGATGTAGTTCGTACACTGAGAAAAATAAATGCGACAACTTGCTAAATATAGTGAGTTCTACTACAAAAATAATAAAAACGTGCCATAATTTAGTTGCTAGATACATTATTTATTGTTACAGCAACCATAAAAACTTTTTGGGTGTGCGAAAGTATTCGTAGCTGTATTTCTCCAACGAGAGAATATTAATTATTCAAACTCCAGTCGCGCGAAATTTCACAACCATTTTAGCCTTGTCGAAAGGTTCACATATTGCCGTTTAGCAGTTTACGAAATTACCCATTAATTGTGTCATATGTACTACATTCTTCGACATTAAATTATGCCTTAGTTTTTCCACCGCTATTGTTACTGCTGTAACCTACAGCAGCAACCCGAGGCATATTTCTGAGGTATAGTACCATCCAGAAGGATCCGAAGGAATATCCGACTTCACTTCTGTCACAATCGTAAACTCGGTTGGTTTCCTTTCTAGCGTTGCATACATATGTACAGTAGATATAGTTTTATGTACATATGTATACTTGATGTATATCTGCCGAGAAGACTGGCGTTTGCCGGTGAAAGACACGACCTCCCCCCCCTCCCCCCAGCCCCCGAAGAAGGGTGGCTTTGAATCTTCCGATTTCTATCCTTTACGTTCTTCAGCTCGCTCGTACCCGCGACACTTGGCCACTGCAGCCTCTGCTTCGCTACTTTTAAGCCAAAATCAATAGGTGCGCTTGCGCCGATCTGATTAGTATCTCGAGAGCTACTCTCAGTCTTACTCTATTTTCCTCAAGGTGGAGTCAAGGAATAGGTGGCTTAAGAGGAATAAGGATAAAAGAAAACGAATGAGGTGTCAGGCAAAGGAGGTCGAAAAAGGTTGCGAGCCGGGCGAAATATCCACTTGGAATTTTGTCCGCGTCTTATCGTGATTCGAAAATTCGGAACACCTTGGCGGTTTTCAATTTGTGGACCGTAGCCACTACTTGGGAAATTCCCACGCAATTCCTATCTACCAGCTCGATCCGCTTTGGTAGTTTCTTCACAATTCCTGTCCATCGGCTCGTCAATATGAAAAAAAAAGATAAATGATCGTGCAAAGTCAAGCATTCCATATATCTTCGTTATTATGTATTTCTTTGATACTATGTTATGTTTAGTTTAAATTAATTAAACATGAGTTTGGTTGAAAACTAATACATTAGAGTACATCGAGAAAGAAGGAAATTACATGATCATACGTGGTAATCGTCACTCAAATAACTGTAAGGGTTTGGCGATAATTCCTGATATAGCATATAAGCTTATCACAAATTAGTAATAGCGTAATCGGTAGCGTGTTAAGTAGGTAGACACTTGAAACCCCATTTCAGCCAGTTATTTGTCAAAATAGGTAAAAGTCTTAATTATGTTCTAATTATGTCCAAATTCTTATATTATATCAAGCGCACAATATACATGATCTGTGCGTTAAGGTGATGCTGGAGTAGATTTTATTACCGACTGTGGTCGGTAAGAACAGGCTTTTTCGTAGTTTTGATTATTCGTCGTTAATACGCTACACACATGCTTCAAATTGTACACGATTGTAATATCAACATAAACGAGTGGACGTACATTCGAATATTTGGTGAAAACGTACAATAAATGAAAAAAAATCGTATATTACTAAACCTCCCGAATTCAAAATGGCCGCCAGGGTTTGACAGCATCGCCTGTTTGGTAAGATATAAAAGATTCTGAAACTCACATACGTTAAATCGAAATGTACGTCCATTCTTAAGCGTTCTCTGAATATTCTACGAGCGTCGAAAAGTCAATTACACAAAAGGAATCCACGCAAAACCCAGACTACGTGAACGTAGTCTGTTCGCGATCAGAGTGGGTCAAGAAGAGCGCGAATGAAGTTTCCCGATTAGAACACAAGTGCCGCCGATGTAGTCTGTTTTCTTTTGGCAAAAGCTCCGAGCCTTTGCAACACGACCGTAATATACACTATACATGGATTTGGCTTGTGTATTTGACATTCTGATGGTTTTTGAATATTCAGAAATCATCACAGAATTGACGTCCGGTCTGATTTTACACATCTAATTTCCAGAAACAATTAAATCTTAGGGCAAAGGTCAGCTGACATATCGTGTCCGGCCATATTGCTTTTCGGGAGATTCAGTATCTTTTGCCAAAAGTAAACAGAATACGTCGGCGCCACCTGTGTCCTGACCGAAAAACTTACCGACCAAAGTCGGCAAAAAAATCTACTCCAGCATCCCCTTAAGGGATCTTTCCAGTGTGATAACCCGAAAAATAGCCTATTTTCAGGATTTTTTTTGGCAATACGTCGTTTCTGCAGAACCCGATTCTACACGTCACCGACTCAACACCACCAACTCTACACAACGGCAATTCGACACATGCCTCGATTCAACACAACAGCAATTCTACACAGCCCCGATTCTACACAGTCACAACTGTCACGAGCCAAATGCACAACGGCAATACTCTACACAGTCCCAATTCTACACAGGCACAAATGTCACGAGCTAAATTCATAACGGCAATACTCTACACAGCCCCGATTCTACACAGGCACAACTGTCACGAGCTAAATTCACCAAAGTCCCGATTCAACACATCGCCGATTCTACACCGTCACCAACTCACATCCAATCAACATATGTCGTTCAAGTATTCCAACTCATCGGCGCACTATGATTGGATGTGAGTTGGTGACGGTGTAGAATTGGTGATGTGTTGAATCGGGACTTTGGTGAATTTAGCTCGTGACAATTGTGCCTGTGTAGAATCGGGGCTGTGTAGAGTATTGCCGTTGTGAATTTAGCTCGTGAAATTTGTGCCCGTGTAGAATCTGGGCTGTGTAGAGTATTGCCGTTGGGCATTTGGCTCGTGACAGTTGTGACTGTGTAGAATTAGGGTTGTGTCGAATTGAGGCATGTGTTGAGTTGGTGATGTGTCGAATTGGTGATGTGTACAGTTGCTGTTTGTTCAATCGAGGCATGTGTCGAATTGCCGTTGTGTAGAGTTGGTGGTGTTGAGTCGATGATGTGTAGAATCGGGTTCTGTAGAAACGACGTATTGCCTTTTTTTTCGGACGGTTACTATACGCCGATCAATCTGAAATTTTTAGACATATTAAGGTAATCATGAATGACAGAAAATGATTTTTTATAAGACGGTTTTTATTGTTTAAATTTTTTTTTCAAATGTTGAAACTAATGTTGATAAAAAAGATAGCCTCATGGTGACATCCTAGGGGTCACAAATTTGGTCTGAAAAAAAAACCCAAAGGATTATTAATTAGTATGCGATTGGCTATTGCGCTATGGAGGCTTTTTTTAAAATCAAAATTGACAAAATGGCGGCAGTTTGAACAAAAAGTACCGATTTTAGCCGCTTTTTTCGACAGTTTTTCTTTTAAAAAATTGGGACGATTAAAAAAAAAAACTTCCATAACACGAAAGAGAGTAGCGTGAAGAATGTTCTCCTAAAATTTGAAAACGATCGCTTGAAAACTGTTCCCTGGAGAATGTCCACCGTTTTGAAAAACGTCGTTTCGAGAAAAACGCGTTTAAAGTTTCGAGTGTAGAAATTTCATATACCTAAATTGTGTACGTATTTCGAATTCCGCTTTAAAAATTTGAGAGGATATTTTTGACCGTATATGCTAATGGATAAGACGGAAAGAAAAATCGATTTTTTTTTTCACACTGGAAAGATCCCTTAAGTATAAAGTTTATAAAAAGTTTATAATTAATTAAAAATCAAAATACCGAGTATCTAGACCGAAACAAGAATGACAAGAAAAATGAAGCCTGAAAGCAATAGGGACGAAAAGCCAATGGGGCGTGTCAAAAGGAAAGGAGGTCGAAAAAGGGGTTGTACGGTGGATCCACTTGAAATTTTGTCTGCGTCTTATCACGATTCGAGAATTCGAAACACCTTGGCGGTTTGCAATTTGTGGAACGAAGCTACCACTCGCTTCGCTCCAGGAGTTTCGACGCAATTCTCCATCCACCAGCTTGCCAATGTTGAAAAAGATAAAAAAAAGAAGAGAGAGAGAGAAAAAAAAAGAGAGACAGAGAGATTGTGCATCCGGACATTAGAATAGTTTTCCAGCAGCAGCAGCAGCAGCGAAACCGAGTGGTGTGGGACATCGGATGAGGAAGGTAAAAGGTGGAAGAGCCAGGGGAACGTTACTTTTGGCTTTAGTTCGTCTCTTTCGTGGGCGAACGGTCCAATCTCCGGAGAATTTCTGGAATTCCTACTCGACTATCTCATCGCTGTACCTTCTCGTCTGGTACCTTCACGATTCTAAATCCGACGGGACATTTAACTCGGCACTTTCGCAAAACGACGTAACCCCGGGGCAGGTAGAAGCAAGAGATGTTCCTCACTCGCATCTCGGAGGTTTTCCTCCTTTCTTTGCTGAAAAGTGATTCCACGAAAGAATATAGTGGTCGTAATGGCGGTGGTGGTTCTGGTGGTGGTGGTGGTGATGGTAGAAGGTCGTAGATCCACGACTAGCAAGAAGGAAATATCTTGTCGAATCCAATGATTGAATTTACTCGATTTCTAACGCTTGTCAACGAGCACCGGCTTACCAACGACAAACGTACCAAATTATGGAGACACCAATTTCCAACGTCCCCGTGGGGCCTGTCGCCGTTGCCTCCTCCTCTTCTGTGTACCGATTCGACCATAGCTATAGCCCTCCCCGAATTCGATCAAAGCTCTACCTGTGGTATATGAGCCTGTGACCAATTCCGCTTCAATTCAACTGTTAACTCCGAATGGCACCTATGCACGATATATATATATGTATGTTTGTGTTACTATCGTACTTGCAGCTTCCAAAGGATTATACACAGTATCTCCCCCCAACGCTATAGTCGATATCACCCGAAACCTGTGATCGTCAAGGGGTTTCGAGAAATACCTTTAATTACTGGTGATATTATCGCTGTCGAACCTCAAAGTACTCGGATGTCGAACGCTGATGTGTCGTTCGATCGCGTACACGGAGATCGTGGTGGATTTGTTTTCATACGTATCGGCAAATTCTCACACTGAGAGAAGAGTTTACCTCCGGAAAATAGCCGATTTTCGCGTTTTTTTTTTGCTGTTTAGGATAAGCTGATCGGTCTGATTTTTTTTTACAAATTAAAGCACTGATGGAGAATACAAAATGATTTTTTTAAAATTTATTTATTGATTGTTTAACACTGTTTTTATACATCGAAAATTGCGGTGAAAAAAACGGTCCCGTATGGGAAAACATGTTCATTTAAGGGATCGTCACAGTGTGACTCCCCGGAAAATAGCAGATTTTCGCGATTTTTTTTTTGCTGGTTAGGATAAGCTAATCGGTCTGAATTTTTTTTTACAAATTAAAACAATGATGGAGAATACAAAATAGTTTTTTAAAAATTTATTTATTTATTGTTTTACACTCTTTTTATACATCGAAAATTGCGGTGAAAAAAAACGGTTCCGTATGGAAAAACATGTTCATTTAAGGGATCGTCACAGTGTGACTCCCCGGAAAATAGCAGATTTTCGCGATTGTTTTTTTTTGCTGGTTAGGATAAGCTAATCGGTCTGAATTTTTTTTTACAAATTAAAGCACTGATGGAGAATACAAAATGGTTTTTTTTAAATTTATTTATTTATTGTTTAACACTGTTTTTATACATCGAAAATTCCGGTGAAAAAAATGGTTCCGTATGGGAAAACATGTTCATTTAAGGGATCGTCACAGTGTGACTCCCCGGAAAATAGCAGATTTTCGCGATTTTTTTTTTGTTTTGCTGGTTAGGATAAGCTGATCGGTCTGAATTTTTTTTTTACGAATTAAAACAATGATGGAGAATACAAAATAGTTTTTTAAAAATTTATTTATTTATTGTTTTACACTGTTTTTATACATCGAAAATTGCGGTGAAAAAAACGGTTCCGTATGGGAAAACATGTTCATTTAAGGTATCGTCACAGTGTGACTCCCCGGAAAATAGCAGATTTTCGCGATTTTTTTTTTGTTTGTTGGTTAGGATAAGCTGATTGGTCTGAATTTTTCTTTACAAATTAAAACAGTGATGGAGAATACAAAATAGTTTTTTAAAAATTTATTTATTGATTGTTTAACTCTGTTTTTATACATCGAAAATTGCGGTGAAGACAACGGTTCCGTATGGGAAAACATGTTCATTTAAGGGATCGTCACAGTGTGACTCCCCGGAAAACAGCAGATTTTCGCGATTTTTTTTTTTTTTTGCTGCTTAGGATAAGCTGATCGGTCTGAATTTTTTTTTACAAATTAAAGCACTAATGGAGAATACAAAATGATTTTTTTTAAATTTATTTATTTATTGTTTAACACTGTTTTTAAACATCGAAAATTCCGGTGAAAAAAAATGTCCCGTATGGTGGCCAGGATTGCGGACGCAAATTTGATCTGAAACAAAAATTTCAAGAAGATCATTAATCTGTAGGAAAGCCGCTACGGTACTATGAAGGCTTTTTTTAAAATGAAATTTGAAAAAATGGCGGCGGTTTGAACAAAAAGTATCGAATTTAGCCTATTTCTTCGACACCTTTTAGTAAAAAAAAAATAAGAAGATTAAAAAAAAAAGCTTCCAAATAAAATGGACCATAGAAGTTGATCGAAAACTTGGTGAATTTTTGTTATTAACGCTTTACTACTTCGGGCCAAATTATTTTCGTAGCCGTTGCACAATTGTTGAAACATTTGGATGGCTTAAGGTAGTCCTTGCGACCCATACTTGACAATTGACGCACCGTTCCGAAAATTCTGTAAATGCTAATATTTTTATATATCTACACATTCAATTAATCACAGAGAGAATAAAAATGTATTTGTAAATGCTTCGTAAACTTAAAAAACTTAAATTGTATTAACTAAAATATCTCATCAGAGTCTCGCTTGAACGCGTAGTGGTATTGTATCATCACGCGGTCAGAGCTAAATTTTGTCGTTTTAAAGGTAAATTTGTGACACAATACAAAAAAAAAAGTAGATAGAAAATCTAATTTTTGCGCCAGGACTAAGGTAAATGTCCCCATTCCCGTCCATGCTCCCTCTGCCGACCACTTCGACGGAAATAATTATTTACGCGAGTGCTGCGCAAAAATAACAACAATTGAGCATAGTACAATATTCCGAGGACCCTATGTGTGAGAGTATTGCAACGTAAAGAGTAAGTACAATAATACAATCCAAGTTTTGTTCATATTTCCAAACGCTTGTTGCGAACCGAGCGTATTCTTAACAGTGAGATTAAGTTGCGTCGACCGCTTCAATAGTCCGTACTGCATCCGGAATTTGTACAAATCGAATAATTTTTAGTTCAAACGATAGATTATGAGTTCAATTACTGATCCAGCAAAAAAAAAGTTATAAATAATTTATTTTTCATTTTTTTTACGGTGGTCGAAGTTAGGCACAACGAAATGCCTGGCTGCCCCTATTACCGTAAACGTTATTTAGGCAGTCAAAAAAATGTCTTTATTACAAGGTTTACTTTCTCAGTGATAAAAAAGATTGATATAATTCAATTCTTACAGGATCGCTGCGAAGGACGTGGACTTTTTTCCCTCATTGATCAAAATTTTGAAATATCTCAATTTTTACAGCATCGCAAAAAAAAAAGTGTATGTGGAGACGGAAATGTAACATAAGTTCCGAAAAACGAAGTTTTTTTATAATTATGCAATAAAAATATTAATAGTACAATCCCGGATCATGTTTATTTATTTTCAAAAAAAATTTATTACTCTTCGGGATCTCCGTTTCCCTAGTGGTCGAAAATGGGGTCATCGCTGGTCGGGATTGGGCACAGCTGTGTCGGCAGAGGGGACACTAATAAGCATGAATTAATCAACCTCTATCTGGCGAAATAATTGGCGGAATCGATTGAATAAACCATTTTTAGAAAGAGAATTAACTGAATTTTACAGTGGTGCAAAAAAAATCTCCAAATTTAAATTCGTCACAACGAAAAAAGACATACATTTGTCTGGTTGGCCTTATAGGGTACGGGAATGGGGACATTTACCTTACAACCGCCACGAGAAATCGGGTCGCTGAAACCAAGGTTGAAACGGCGTCGGTTGACACTGGAGGTTATGTTGATTTCTATCATCGTCCGCTACATCCGGTTATCCGTAACTTCTGAGTGACAATGATGTGTTTGACGTTGGAATTACACCCAAATACTTCGATAACGTCCCTTTTTTATATTTTATACGGAATCGTGACACTCTAAGGAATCCATAGCACATTTGATATTGTATAAAAGTTCAGTTTCTGCATGTTAATTTTCGTTCTGAAGTACGAAATCGGTTAGTTTCCCATAAGCGCCCGTGCATAAGAATTCTTTTTTAAATATTTATTTTCTCGGTAATTAAGTCTATAACCCAGCTTGAAACTTTGCAATCGCATTTCGAAGGGATTCAACTATTATATAAAAAAATGTTAAGTCTTAAAGTTCGAAAAAGGTTAATGCGCAAGACTACCTTAAGAACTGTGAAATGTCTCGTATATGGGTCATTCCATATCAATTCGACTAGAAATAGTCAACATAAAAATGTGATGTCTCGAATGATCACCAAAATATCAGTATATGTCGTAGTTTTTTTCTAGTATTTTTTCATTAAAGCCAGAAAAAAAAATTTATGCTATACGATTTTTCAATATTCTTCGTAATGACAAAACTTTCAGTAAAATATATCAGAATATATTATATATAATAATATACTAAAGAAAAAAGATTGTTTTGTACCAAGAGTTCTGTCCTTATGAAAATCTAAATAATAACGAGCATCAATCGTATTTCTGCAGGAAGAAAACGACGAGGACGAAAAAGCTAATTGTTTACTTATAGCTTTATAAAGCTAGACTTAGCTTTTAACTCAGCTTACTTTCAGCTAAACTAAAAATAGCTTTTTACTCAGCTTTTGTGATGCTATGACCAAAGTTAACTTACTAATTTGTCAATATTAATTACAAAAAAAGTTTCCATAAAAAGATATTGAATTCTTTCAATACCTTATTATTACTTGCCTTTTCTCATAAAAAAGAAAAGTAACTTTTTTAGCGTTATAAAAAAAAATTACGTTCTGATTTTTTTATAGCCTGACATGATAATCCTGTGCATTATAAAAAATTGTGGAACAAATTAAAAGAGGGGTGTTCATGAAAAAAAATCGGCTCCAAAATTGAATAACTTTTTGAAATCACATGCGGAATTATTTTTCTGCTTATTGTAATAACTTTATTTATTTTTCATATATTAATTGTCTGTTATAAATTTTAAAATATTTCTTTTCAGGGATATTTCGGTTTTATAATTTTGATTTTAAATATTCTTGTAAATTAATGCATATACATGTGATCTCAACAACAATTTATTCGTTAATTAATGATAAATGATTTTATGATGTCAAATAGATTTTGAATATTATATTGAAGCTGAATTGTATTGATCCATTGATTAAACATGCTACAAATGCAACCAAGAATATTCCAAATACTGTGATAATATTTTTAGTGAGAAAAAAGGACACATTTCAGATGAACGAAATAATTGAAAGCGCAAGAAATGTTCCAAAACTCAATAGAGAATTTATTTTAAGAAAGACAACCAATATCGTTTTATACGAACAGTCTTAATACGTATCATTCACACATTTATCATACATTTATCATTAAAAAAATACGCACAATACATAAAGTCACACCATAAATATCAAAATCAATGTACTTCTTTTATTCACATTTAAAATCAGGTTAAATATTTTCGCCATGTAAAATAAGTAAATAGTTCAATAAATTCTTTCATGCCCTTTCACAAATATAAAATTGGTCATCTTTTCCCTCGGAATAATTTATGAGAAGTCAAATCGGTTACGGAGCAAAAGAAATGTGCTCTCGGTTACTTATCTTGAATTTGGAGTTCCTTTCTTCGTCGGTGGAAACGTCGTTTACCACAGTATTACTTTAGGTCAAAATATGATCAGAAAATTATAAACTCAATTACAAGAACAAATCTTGTGCGTCCACAAGATTAAAATTATAATAAGCACGACGCAGAGGTGATCCGCACCGTAATTAGACTTTCACGATCGTTACTAGATCGATCCTTGCTCGACGGCCGTCACGGGAAAAGAGAACGATTTCTGGCACGCGCCGAGGATCCTTGCTCGATATTCGTGTTTCTTGGAAATTACCGAAAAGGCACGAATATCGAGCGATCCCTGTGCTGCGCTCTATATATTTTGGCGGGTGAAAATTTCAAATATGAAATGGGTATCATTACATTATGTAACGGTAGCCTATATATTATTGACTCGAAAATGAGCGTTGAGAAAACCTGTCAAAACCGTTCCAAGAAACAGTACAAAAACGATATTTTTGAAAAACACGAGAGCTTCAAAAAAATTCAGTTTTTTTTTTCAAAACAGTTTTACACGAGTGTTCTTCTATTGAAAGTGAATACTTCCAGAAATGTTTGACCCAACAAAAGAGGGTAAAGGTTGAAGGGTGGTGAAATTTGTATGGAATGATCCATACAGAAATGAAAGAGAAAAAAAGACAGAAAAAGGCAGTAGAACGTTTTTTTTATATATCTTGATGGGTTTGCGCGCGGTAGTCAAAGAGTTTTATGTCTGATGATTCTTATACTTAATCTACCGCGATGGCACGATCATTGCTGTAGTCACTTATTTCCCTGCCATTGCAATACCGATAAACTCAGTGCTATAATAATTTTTTTTACAGACGTACACGAGTGTCGATACTACGGTATAAAACTTTATTTTAAAGCCATGCAATGGATAGGATGGTGGGCTTGAGGGTTGTAGTATAGAGTAGCTCGGAGGAGCACAGAAAGGTTCATAAATATTTCTGTTACCAGTTCGAAGTCAGACGCGATAAGGGAAAGTGGATGAAACCTGCCAAATTAGAATTCCTTGCGTGCCTTTGGCCGAAGCTATAAAACCCCCCATGAAAACGACATTTCGCGTCGGTCTCGCCTGTTGGCGCGGGCGCGCCAGTCCTCACGTTGACGGCCGTCCCCGGATTACGATTGCCAGCGCAGAGAGTCAAGAATTTTTCCATTTATCGCCTTCTCTTGGATGAACGCATACAAGAATTTCGATGCGAGAAGAATATGGCTGGGTGGTACTCTTGTCGATGCGCGATTCTCAAACCTCTGTTCCTATCACTTTCTCGTCCACACCGTTGAATATCTAATCGACTGCTGCTCTTTCGTGCATCAACGAATACTGCACCGCCGTTCGTACGCGTTGATCGTAGAAATTTTGTACGATCCAGTCGCGAACTGTGCCTGCTTACACAATCGTCTGTCACGATCTTGTCAGTGACGTATCTTTGAAATTCAATAACTCGACAAAGAAAAAAAAACAGGATTTTATTCGTTTTTTTATCTGTCGTGAAATTGAATCAATGTCTTGTCTCGATTTAGCTCGAATCTCGATAAATATGTATTAACCCGCGTAGAAAAAAAGAATCTGGCCGAGATTCTTAAGAAGATTCTCGCCGAGATTCTCGCTGAGATTCTCAGCGAGATTCTTAAGAATCTCGGCGAGAATCACGGTTGCGCGCCGAACCGAGATTCTTTAAAAATCTATCTGAGAATCTCGGTCAGCTTCTTAGCGAGATTCGTTAGTGGGTAGCTGAAAATAAAAAGAATCTCCATCAGAATCTTGCCGAAAATAAAAAGAATCTCTATCAATATTCCACCGAGATTCTAGAGAATTTCTGCCAGCTTCTTACTGAGATTCTTTAGTGGGTAGCTGGAAATAAAAAGAATCTCTATCAGAATCTCGCTGAGATTCTAGAGAATCTCGCCCAGCGAGATTCTTTTCATTTTCATTGCAAATGAAATGAATCTATATAAAAAAAGATCTTTACGAATATTGACGGACTGCTAACATTAATTAGTTAGTACATCAACGAAGTTTCAATCCCTCGTGTGTAGTCGAACTCAGAAAAGCTTTCGGCAATACGTCGTTTCTACAGAATCCGATTCTACACATCACCGACTCAACACCACCGACTCTACACAACGGCAATTCGACACATGCCTCGATTCAACACAACAGCAACTGTAAACATCACCAACTCGACACGTCACCAACTCGACACATGCCTCAATTCGACACAACCCCAATTGTACACAGCCCCGATTCTACACAGTCACAACTGTCACGAGCCAAATGCACAACGGCAATACTCTACACAGTCCCGATTCTACACAGGCGCAAATGTCACGAGCTAAATTCACAACGGCAATACTCGACACAGCCCCGATTCTACACAGGCACAACTGTCACGTGCTGAATTCACCAAAGTCCCGATTCAACACATCACCGATTCTACACCGTCACCAACTCACATCCAATCATAGTGCGCCGATGATTTGGAATGCTTGAACGACATACGCTGATTGGATGTGAGTTGGTGACGGTGTAGAATCGGTGATGTGTTGAATCGGGACTTTGGAGAATTTAGTTCGTGACAGTTGTGCACGTGTAGAATCGGGGCTGTGTAGAGTATTGCCGTTGTGAATTTAGCTCGTGAAATTTGTGCCTGTGTAGAATCGGGGCTGTGTAGAGTATTGTCGTTGTGCATTTGGCTCGTGACAGTTGTGACTGTGTAGAATCGGCGCTGTGTAGAATTGGGGTTGTGTCGAATTGAGGCATGTGTCGAGTTGGTGATGTATATAGTTGCTGTTGTGTTGAATCGAGGCATGTGTCGAATTGCCGTTGTGTAGAGTTGGTGGTGTTGAGTCGGTGATGTGTAGAATCGGGTTCTGTAGAAACGACGTATTGCCAAGCTTTCCAGTCTTATATATACGCTGAGGCCTCAAACCACTTGCGAGAAATGCTCCGTCCGTTCGCCACCTAGTGACATCATACGAAACACTGGTGGACAATACTCCGCTAGATGGCGAAGGATCGAAGCGTTTCTCGCAAGTGACTTGAAGCCCCAGCGTATATATAAGACTGGAAAGCTTTTCTGAGTTCGACTACACACGGGGGTCTAACCTTCGTTGATGTACTAACAAATTAGTGTTAACAATATTAAAATATTCGTAAAGATCTTCTTTTATAAAGATTCTTTTCATTTTCAATGAAAATGAAAATGAGAAGAATCTCGCTAAGAAGCTGGCCGAGATTCTGATAGAAATTCTTTTTATTTCCAGCTACCCATTGAAGAATCTCTATCAGTATCTCGCTGAGATTCTAGAGAATTTCGACGAGATTCTGATAGAGATTCTTTTTATTTTCGGCGAACCCCTAAAGAATCTCGGTAAAAAGCTGGGCGAGATTCTGATGGAGATTCTTTTTATTTTCAGCTACCCACTAAAGAATCTCGGTAAGGAGCTGGCCGAGATTCTCTAGAATCTCAGCGAGATTCTCAGATAGATTTAAAAAGAATCTCGGTTCGGTGCGCAACCGTGATTCTCGCCGAGACTCTCGCTGAGATTCTTAAGAATCTCGCTGAGAATCTCAGCGAGAATCTCGGCGAGAATCTTCTTAAGAATCTCGGCCAGATTCTTTTTTTCTACGCGGGAAGCCATAATTGTAAATTTTTAGTCCATGCAACAATTTGAATTTTTATTTTATTAGTTATTTTAACTAATTTATTGATTAAGTTGATTACGTTATAGTTACTGTAACTAATTCTATAGTTGGCTTAAAATAATGTCTTAGTTACTTTGACAGTGAACATATAGTGAAATACAACCTTAGCTATTTTTTTATAGTTAGTGCAACTTTATTATTGTAGTTCCAATGACCATTTCAAAATAGTTAAATAATTTCTCAAAGAATACTATGCTTTTGATTATGTTTTCTATGAAATAGTACGTCGCATATATCGCTAAATTTTCAAAACAATATATTTTTTGTTACTATAACTATTATTAACTGTTGCATTGACTATAAATAATTAGTACATATAACTTTTTTTAATTAGCTGAGGTTGTATTTCACTATAAATTTATAGTTACCAGTATCTTTTTTTTTCTCTCAGTGTAAATATCCCGCGTAAAAATAATTATGTCAAATTGTGATCATAAATTGACATGTATCTCAAAAAGTGCCATTTTTTAGACGAAAAGTCTTAGAAAAGTCCAAAGCGATTTTGGGATCGATTTGATACCAAATTTTTTTTACTAATTTGAGCGCAATTATTGCGCTGGAATTCAATTGTACATCAAATCGACCTCAAAATCACTTTGAAATTTTCTAAGATTTTTCGTCATAACGCGTCTCAAAAATGGTACTTTTTGGGATATGTCAATTTATGATCGCAATTTGACAATTTCTTTTTGCGCTGGATATTATATCCTTAATTATTTCTAACTTTAATTACTCTAATAGTGATGAAATACACATTTTTTTTTAACCAAAAAGGAAACATTTTTCTTGTGGAAAGTCATTTATATATAAAATTAAATAAAAATAATGAGTCATTATTTTTTCTCATTGGACTTTGTTTTATTATTCTCAATTAATGCTGAGAAAATATAAATGTTACTGTGCTATTTTTATTTTTTTACAATCGTAGGTACGATTAATACCATTCGAGTATGTTGCTCGACAGATGGAATAAAAAAATTCTTCCATCAATAAAAATTCTTTGTTTTCTTACTTCCTATATTTTGTCAAAAGAATATATAGGACAAAACATTTTTTTTTTAATTACGGAATGTTCCATGGAATATGAAAGAACGAGTAAACCACTATTATAATAATAATAATAATAATAATATTAATTTTTTTTAATATTAAAAAAAAGGATAATAATACTAATAATACACCCGTTATTTCAGGTCAGATAACTACAGAGGTCCAACCCCAATTTCCTTATCCCCTGGAGAACCACACGGTCATTCAAGGTCGCGAGGTCGCGTTCACCTGCACCGTCAACTATCTTCAATCTTACAAGGTATGCTCAATTTCATTAGGTTAACAATTATCATTATTATTAATTTTGTATCGACTCTTGGCGGTCTTTTTTTTCCTAGTGGAAAATTTTTTTTTTTTAAATAGATAAAAAAATAAATAATAACAATATTCGGTCACGCCGATAACATACTACGGTTAACAATTATCTCCGTCTCTTTGCTCCAAACCTAAATGCTCCCATTTATGTTTTACCTCAAAACGCGGCCAAAATGTTGAAAAATTAACATTTTTAATGTTTACACGTAGATGCGGTTTTTTTTCATACAATGAAAAATGTAAGATAAATTCTTGATGGAATTTTATGGATTAAAATTTTTTTAAGTTGTAATTTTTTAAAAATTAACTGTTTTAGAAAAATACTTGATTTTTCGAGTATTATGGATTACAATTGTTTTTAGGTAGCTTGGATAAAGGCGGACACCAGAGCTATTCTTGCGATTCACACTCACATGGTCGCACACAATCCAAGACTGTCCGTGACACACAATGGACACAATACGTGGATGTTACACGTGTCGAACGTTCAACAAAATGACTCTGGCACTTACATGTGTCAGGTAAACACCGATCCGATGCTGAGCCAGGTGAGTCAACTTGAAGGTGTTGAAAAATGTCCCATGGAATACACCGAGAGAATTTTTTTTTTTTTTATATAACCAATCGAACTTTGAGCCAACCAAATTTTCATTGTTTTTGTGATACCGACGATTCAATCGCGTATGGATTCAGCACGGAACCATTCTATAAAAAACATGTTCAAAATTGGTGTCTTTTCAACCATTTTCTGGGCAAAAAATTGAATTTTAACGTTAAATGATTCCTAAAAAAATCATACGTTTTCATGAAAATCAGTGACAACATTTCATTTAAAAAACGATAAGTTTTCTACAATTATTATTATTATTATTATTGTCGTTACTGTTGAAAAAACAACCATTTGTAAATAATGTTATTATTAAAGACGTTGGTGAAACGCAAAAAAAAAAATCTCTCCAACCGTACTTAAATCCTTATGAAATCAAACTTTTTATTGGAAACATATGTGCGATGGATTCTTAAGGAAACCAACCAAGTCAAATAAATGATGGAAAAATAGTTTTTTTTTAAATAATTAAGGAGACATCTATGGGTTATGCTGGTCAACCAACACACTATTAGAAATTTTCATATAAATGATTAAAAAATTGAAATTTTTAGTGCATACTGCTATACATTTCCCCTTCAGTCACTGTGTAGGGTGGTCATTTCCTTCTATTTTATTTTTACGAATTTCGAAATGCAAAGTCATTCATATGATTATTGTGCCAACCTTATTTTGGGCGAAATAAAGTCGACTGTTCGTATGTCGGGACGTCCCGTAGAGCTCGTGGCAACGTCGCACACATGTTGAGGTTGGTATCGCTGAGTTTACTTTCAGCGCGTATTTAAATGTCAAAAATTTATAACTACTTACTGACTACAAAGCAGTCGTATAATTACAATCGAGCCTTGATCAGTTTGAGTTGTCTAAAAAAATTCAAAGTTCCGGGATTCCGGAGTTTTTTTACGTTATATTTGCTAAGAAGAAGCTTTAATCTCACCAAATACGAAAATTAACTTTTGAATTTCCCGCCATAGACGAGTCCGTTCTGCTAGTTCATTATTTCCCCTCAGAATTAGGCGGCGTTGCCAAGTCTCTTCGATTGAGATTGAAAATTTCACAAACGTAATTAGTTGAACACACGGCCTTACATACCGGTGTTGCCACTCTGGCAAATTTCAGTGGTGGGGGTGCCCTCGCGGACTTGACCAACCGTCCACAATCTGAATTCAACTGGTTGGTTTGTGCATAAAACCAACGCGTAACCAACCAAATTCCAACCATCCCATAAGTCAAAGGTTGGAATTCGGTAGGATTTTGTAAAACCAACCGACATCCTACCAATTTTTATGCTGTAAGAGGTTGGAATTTGGTAGGATTTTGTAAAACCAACCGACATCCTACCAATTTTCATTCTGTGCAAGGTTGGAATTTGGTAGGATTTTTTAAAACCAACCGTCATCCTACCAATTTTCATGCTGTGAAAAGTTGGAATTTGGTAGGATTTTGTAAAACCAACCGACATCCTACCAATTTTTAAGCTGTGGAGGTTGGAATTTGGTAGGAATTTTCTAAACCAACCGTTCATCCAACTGTTGCCTAAGACTTGAACAGTTGAAACCTGGTTGGGTACAGGTTAGTTTTTTGCACAAAACAACCGGTAGGAATTCGGTTGATACTCGGTTATACAACCCGAATCCTACCACAATTCAACCTGATATCGACATTTTTTCCTATTCTACCGCAATCCTACCATAATCCAACCGCATACCAACCATCAAAACGGTAGGATCAGTCCGCGAGGGTGACTCGGAAATTTAAGCAATTTTTAGTTGTTCGCATCGCCTAGACGTGTCGCTGCTATCGACTGCACCTTAGCGACATAACCGGTAAATTTCTCGTTTACCAGCGTCTCTTTGCTCATCTCGTTTGCATCGTTTGCATAATTATATCTCGGAATCTCGGAATATACGTTTAGCAATTAGTGTAATAAGTGTTTAGCATTATTTACACCGTTAAGGTGATGTGCTACTCTGACTGAACTGCCGTGAGTGCGAGAGAGAAATAGTATATTTCGATACAAGAGGCCAAAGGAGGCTTCATACTGTCTTCACACGAGCAGTACGCAGAACGATCCTTTGGCCTCGTGTATCGAACCATATTTTTCTTTACGAGTGCAATGCAAAATCCGAGTTTGACCGACGTTTACAGACATGCAAAATGAGCTGCAACTTCAAGCAGTGAGCAAAATCCAGGGAACAGTGTGCAAAATGAGGTAGCCAGTGCGCAAAATGTTTTGCGCACTAGTGCGTCAAACGGCCATTTTGCATGTCTGTGAACGGTGAGCAAACGAGGATTTTGCATGCACGAGTAAAAAAAAACGCCATTGGCAACCATGGTGGTGGGAGAGAGCAATAAAACGGCACGTTAAAGAGAGAAAAAACAGTCTATCTCTCTCACATGGAGGAGCACAAGATAGCTGCGCCTCTTTCGGTCGAACTTCGAGAAGCGAGTCACCCCCCACCATGAGAGTTTCAAGACCTGTATATGTAAGACCGTGGTTGAACCACGGTCTTACATACAGGTCTTGCAACTGCAGTAGTGGGGGTGGGTCGCTTAGTGAAGCCATTTTAAGTTTCCTCAGTCGCCGGTAGAGTCGTTGCATGTAAGGTTTTGCATCTAGGCGAGGGACGTGGAGGGGCAGAGGGTATCTGGCTGTCTCAGTCTCACACATGGTCTCCACTTACACGTTTTTAAAACTGTAAAACGTTTGAAAATACCATTTTGTAACTGAGCCACGTCTCTCGTCACACGAAACACAGAATACTTTTTCTCGGTTCTACTGTTGTTCGGGACTGCAATTCGGGACCGCACACCACGTTGTTATTTTTTAAAACTATCAACGAAAAACTGTGAGCAAAACAAACTCCGAATTTTAAGGTTAAGTGTAATAGCGAGCCCGATGACGGCGACGAGTTGCGGCTATACTGGAAACTAAATTCAACCTCACTAAGCGACCATACCCCCACCACAGAATTCTGAGGGAGTCTCAAGACCTGTATGTAAGACCGTGGGTTGAACACTATTTTTGACTGTGTTACTGCGATTATATACGATTTTTAAAATTTTTAATGCTTCGTAAGAATTCAATCTATCATTTGAAATCATTACTTTCAATGCATCTTCTGTATTAGCATATAAAATTCATCGATAAAGTGCGTGCTAACTACGACTGCCATTTGAGTCCATGTTAAAAAGGCATATTTCAATCTGGAATATTTTTATTTATAAACAGTCAAATCCTTTCTAATTTTTTGAGATCGTTCAGAATATTTCAATCTACAATATATATTAATATTGTAATTTAATCTTTCTAAATCGATATGCAAAGATGCCACCTTAAGGGTAATTAGTAATAATAAAACAACATTGATTATTGATAAATTAAAGTCTAAGCCACCAAGCAATCTTTTGCTACTACTAATATTGCCAGAAGCGTAATGCTGTTTTTATAAGAGGAAAGTTCAAGCGAAATGCGTTCAATCATGCCGGATTAGTCGCACTATCTTTATCCTAGTTGATTGCGCGATACACCGGATTGCGGCCTCACCCTTCAGTGCACTTCCATCTACACACGACAGCATACACACACACACGTATATATAGATATTTAGAGAGAGGGAGAGAGACAGTGTTTCCTACCCTATTCGCGCAATGTATACCGAATTTCGCCAAGTGTAGAAGCAAACAGTGAGCCAACGCCGTCCACACACCTACGTGGCGAATCGTCTGGGTTTATGGTCATCTGGGTTTATCTGACCGTGCCACGAGAATGGTTATTTGGCACAGCCTTGAATCCCGCCGTTTCCACGAGTTCTTTTACGCTACCGTAAAAACTTTTCTGCGTTACCAAAAACCCTCTTTCCATGTCGGTTCTTTCACGAAAGTGCGCTACAAAATAGAAGTTAGCGAGACTTTCATATACTTCCATGCAATTTATACATAATATTTATTAATCATGAAACATTTCGCACTGTTTCTCACTTTTGTAGGGCGTTGTATATGAATGCACACGTCTATATGCCAAGTGTCTTAAGGTGGTTCATTTAGCACGTGGTAAAAATTACGGTACTTTCCGCGTTGCATATTATGATACTTGTTTTCCGAGTTGGCTTAAAAATAACAATATTGTCTTGAGTGCAACATGGATGAGAAATCACGTATTATTGAACTATGACTGGTACACTGAGAACAAAGAAAAAATAGTGACAAACTCATCGCGAGGCTGGCAAATTCATCGCTGACTTAAAATTTAGGTTGAAATAAGCGCAGGAGCTTTGAATCAATGAAATCAATATTTTTTGCGTCAACTACTTCACGATCTTGCGCTTCAACTGAAAATTTACTTCAGTGAGCCCCAAAACTGCTAAACGAACTGTAGTTGTATGCCATACTGATAAAATATAAGATTGAAACAAGACGTAGCCAGTATTTGATTGAAGTACCACGAATGGTTGAGTGAATTATACGTTCTAGTTGAATGATCGAAATGATTTTCATGAAGCAACCTCATAGAAATTATTGAAAAAACTATAGTGCGCCCTTAAGGAGGTTGGGGCGCTCCACACTAGTCAAATCAGTGCTAAATTTTTAAACGCGTTTCTACAATTTCAGATGGTTTAATAATCTGTTCCAAGGTGTTAATTACATAGCAGCATTAGTTCTTGATATTCAAATACATTCACAGCTGTCATATGAACAGTAAAATGATCAATATTTCCAAATTTTCGATGTCATGTTTTTTCACCCAGTTTTGTAAAAGGGTAAACCGTAATATCAGTCCGATTATGACGAAACATAGCTCATTTTGATCAGTGGAAAATCCTTAATCGATTGACCGTCCAGATTTTCTATAGTATCAGGCGTTCAAAAGTTACAGCCATTTATATACTTGATGTTAGGTTATGATAGGATAAACAAACGCTTGTATCTTTTGAACTACTAATACGATTTAAAAAAATAGACGGCCAATCGATGGAATATCTTTTAGTAAACAAAATGAGCTGTTGGTCGTCATAATCGGACTGATATTACGGTTTACCCTTTTAAAAAACTGGATGAAAAAACATAACATCGGAAATTTGCAGATATTGATCGATTTACTGTTGATGTCACAGCTGTGAATGTATTTGAATATCAAGAACTAATGCTGCTATGTGATTAACACTTTGGAACAGATTATTAAACCATCTGAAATTGTAGAAACGCTTTTAAAAATTTAGCACTGATTTGACTAGTGTGGAGCGCTCCAATCTCCTTAATAATCTGTTCCAAGGTGTTAATCACACAGCAGCATTAGTTCTTGATATTCAAATACATTCACAGCTGTCATATGAACAGTAAATCGATCAATATCTCCAAATTTCCGATATCATGTGTTTTCATCCAGTTTTGTAAAAGGGTAAACCGTAATATCAGTCCGATTATGACGAAACATAGCTCATTTTGATCAGTGGAAAATCCTTAATCGATTGACCGTCCGGATTTTCTATAGTATCAGGCGTTCAAAAGTTACAGCCATTTGTATAATTGATGTTAGGTTATGATAGGATAAACAAACGGTTGAATCTTTTGAACTACTAATACGATTTAAAAAAAATAGATGGCCAATCGATAGAATATCTTTTAGTAAACAAAATGAGCTATTGGTCGTCATAATCGGACTGATATTACAGTTTACCCTTTTAAAAAACTGGATGAAAAAACATAACATCGGAAATTTGCAGATATTGATCGATTTACTGTTGATGTCACAGCTGTGAATGTATTTGAATATCAAGAACTAATGCTGCTATGTGATTAACACCTTGGCACAGATTATTAAACCATCTGAAATTGTGGAAACGCTTTTAAAAATTTAGCACTGATTTGACTAGTGTGGAGCGCTCCAATCTCCTTAAGAGAACTGCGATGCAGATAAGTCGTATAAACCAGGAGGTTGGCTCAAACTCCTAAAACAATCAACTCAGCCCCAACTTAGTACTGGTTTACATTTGTTGTTTCTTTGATGCAATGATATATGACGTTGTGTGTAATAACTCATTTTTCCAGTTAAGAAAACTTTGGTGTCGGTTAATCTAATTAAGTATGAACCTTTACAGATAACCAATACATTAGACTGCATCCATAAAAAAATATTACATGTTCATGCGCCGTAATCATTACTTAAATAACTGTAAGCGTTCAACTGTAATCCCTGATGTAGCTTATAGAGAATTTGAATACGAGAGATTCACAAGTTAGTAATAGCGTAGTTAGTAGAGTATTAGGTTCAGAGGCATAAGTAGTTAAACATAACTCGTAGGCAGGCAGGTCAAACCCCATCCCCGTCAGTTAATCATCAAAATAGGTGAAAGTGGTCGTACATTTTTTTTTAAATCCATATTTTACTTTTGTTATTCTTATATAGTCATAATATATAATTTGCCACGTCGAGTTTCACGTTTATTAAAAATTTATAATTATTAAAAAACCACAATATCAAACACGTTGAGCGGAATAGAACCACATTTAGGTGAAACAATTGGTGTCTGCTCAGGTTAACCGTGAGGGAATCAGGGAAAAGTCAGGGAATCTCAAAATTAGTAAGGGAAAAAGTAAATTGACGCCAAACTTTAAGAAGGTAAAAAGTACATAAAAGGAAGTTTTGAAAAAAAAATTAGAAAAATGATGAACAAAAAAACAGAAATAAACCTTAATACTATATTTACAATTTTAATTACTTTGTCAATTAAACCCGATTGACAATACCTAATGCGGATTTTCTTAACACGGTTTTGCTCGGTATCGAAGCACTTAAGAAAAGAGTTTAAAAAATGTTATATATTATCATAATAAGTATAATATAACATGAATTATTATAATAGTGTTTAATGTGATGTAAAGCTTTATGACTCCAAAGATCGTTTACGTAATTTAAAATTACAAAATAGATACAGAAAAAATAAGTTCATTGTTGATCGAAAAAATAAATCATTTATCGAAGACGTGCACTTGTTTTAGATACATTTTCATTGGCATCATCAACTAAAAAAAATTGAAATCGTCGGAATTTTAGTCAGGGAATTTTTTTCGACGAAAAAAACGCCATGCTGCTGCAATGCTATAGATAATCTGCAAAAAACCAAAGAATTAGTTAAGATAACAATATAGTAGTTGTCTCATCTACACAAGATTTTTGAATCAAAGAAACCGCAGCACCCTATGGGTAAGCTTGAGTCAACTTCCTTGCCCGCTTCCTCCGTATCTAACCTCCTTAAGAGGTTGAGCCAGTTTAAATTCCGTTGGCTCCATTTTACTTTTTTCTCAGTGTACGCGTGTGCACTGCAATATTCATTACTCCCGCCGGGAGTAAAGAACCGATTTTTCTTTTCTATCTATCGATAACCGATGAATGCATATTGCTCTGATTGTTCCTCCGCAAAAGATGGGAACCATGAAAGTGGTTGTCCCGCCGGATATAATGGACGACGATTCCTCGGATGGTCTGGTGACCCGCGAGGGTGGCAACATCACCCTCCGATGTATCGCCACAGGAACTCCAAATCCGACAGTCACCTGGAAACGAGAAGACGGCCGAAACATAATTCTACGCGACGATGGCCAGAAACAATGTAAGTATCAATATGAATCTATATAAATAGATGGGTCATTCCATACCTGCATTTTTCTGTAGGTTGTAAGGATAATAATACAATTTCTGTGAAATTTTGAGAAACTTCAAAATGGTCGGTACCAAGGAAAAAAAGAATATTATTACTTTATTTCGTCAAAAAATGGCGGGAATTTGGTGTGAGCGGCTATGGATTTTTTTTATTAAAACGAACATTCAAAAACTTAAATTTTATGTACATACAAATTTTTTGTACGATTGGTAATTTTGAATATACAGCTAAATGAAAAAAATGAAATAAAAAAGATCCTTAATTTATAAATAATTTATGGATGTTCGTGATACTCTAAACAACCTGTGAAAAAATGATAAAGACTTGCTGAATTTGGTTGGCCCACTTGGTATGGATTACTCTTCTCGTCGCGTCGAGTGATTTTCTTTGGCGCTCAGATATGAATATTCCACTATTCGGGATACACCTGTTTTATTATTTTCAGGAATCGTGAAAGCTTTTCGTTCAGAGTTTTAGCAAAACGTTTGGGTCAAGCACGACGGGAGATCTTGACCGAACGAATTTCCTTCGGTATATCTGGCAGTTGGTGGAAAGTTATGTTTGCGAGGTTTGCTGGGATGAAAGTGGGAGGCATGGCGCTAGGCACCCCTGAAATTACCTACGTTTCAACATCCGTTCGGAGCTACTGGACCCACAGTCTAGCTCCCATTCTCACTATGCCCCCTTCAACCCCAAACCCCACCAACCGCCCTTCCATTTCGCGGGCCGCTTGAATTTACTACAATCCGTTTTAGCCACTGACACACGAGAGGTTGATGACCACCCCAGTTCTATGTATACACACCTCTCTACCTCCAAGGTATCCACGGCCAGCTCGTTTTACCGAAATTTATACTCCACACACTACCGACCGACCGACCGGCCGGCCAAACGTGCTAGCTCATCCTTGCAATAACATTCCTCGACATTTTGGAACTTCTTACATCTTTGTTACAACCTACAATGCAAAAAAAATGGAATTTGCAACACAAATATTGGAAATTACTATTCAAGTGTGTATTAAATTCACAAACTTTGTGCAGCAAATGAGAATTAATACACGGAAAAAAATGCTTGGTTAGAACAACCAAGCACTTGGTTAAATACGCGCCAGCTGATTTCTTTGTTAGACCAACCAAGTTATTGGTCAGCGCCACCAAGCGCATTGTAATACAACCAATAACTTGGTTGGCATAACCAACAATCTGATTGGTCTAACCAAGAAATCGGCTGGCGCGTATTTAACCAAGCCTTTTTTTTTGTGTACACACTGTGTTGTAAAATTTCCAAATAATCCGTAATTTTATTATACGTAAATTTACAACACACAGCGGTAATTATAGTATCGGGATAATAAAATTACAACACATGGAGATAATTTTAGTATAGGTGTAGTAAATTTACAACACGAATATTGAAAATTATTATTCAAGTGTATATTAAATTCACAAACTTTGTGTAGTACATGAGAATTAATATACATTGGGTTGTAAATTTCCGAATAACCCTTTATTTTACTATACGTATAGTAAATTTACAACACATGGAGATAATTTTAGTATATGTATAGTGAAATTTACAACACACAGTTTTGAATTTTAATATTAGAATAGTAAGAATATTCATAAACGACGATTTATGAATATTCTTACACATGTTGTTTAACGGGACGTCTTTACCCCCGGTGAGATTTTGGCAGTTGGCCACTAGGTGGCCAAACGCGCGCTCGCGTTTCGCGCAAGCGGAGCGACGTTGAATTTAACAACACAGATGTGTTGTAAAATTACGATACAGTAACGGTAAATTTTATATACCAGTGTTGTAAAATTCAACGTCGCAGTTGAATTTTCATAAACGGTTTCTGTAAAAGTGCTTCCTGCACATGTTTAGTAATTTTACCTCGGATTTTTTAACAGTGTATGTTCTCTAGGCTATTTCAGCTCTATTTTTTAATTTTTAGTCTCACCTCATAAAGTAGTTGTTTTCGGTGAAAAAAAAAATTCTCGCGAAAAATGGAACTTGTGAAAAATTATTTAGAGGTCGCTCAACAATTGTGAAAATTTTCAAAACGATTTTTTAAATTCATTTTTCTAAAATTTATCTCTTCTCATATCATCTTGTTATCTTTGGAAAAATACAGCTGAAATTTGGGCCACCCTAATGTACTCGCTAGTCTGGGGATAGTAAAAAAAAAGCGTGTTTTTTTTCTCATCGGTTAATAAAAATCACTATAAAAACGTATACCTGCGATTACATGTTGTCGTGTTCTAACCACGCAACAAAAAAATTCCCAATTGGGAATTACATTTTTTTAAAAATATTAGCGTTTCTGATTTTACTATAAATAGCAAATATGTAAAAAAAAATTACCTCTCTATCACGCCGTAGACGGTAGATTAGGCAATTATCTAAACTCGGTAAATGTAAAATCTCTATTTTTTACAAATTATGAACTAACATTGTGTATGATACTCGTTGGACATTTTTTTCATAACTCGTGTGACTCACCACAAAAATAAATATTAGGATAAGAATATTTTTGGAAAACTAGAACAAAAGCGCTAATTTAAAAAAAAAATTCAAAATCGGTTTACCGATCTTGTTAAAATTAAAAACCAAACAACTTCGAACGTATCTTCAGATATTCAGAACTATTCAGGTGAATCGTCGAATTTTTATGAAAGTTGAAGCAAAAAAAAATAATTTTTTCAAAAATTATATTTTTTCAAAATCGCATAAAATCCGAACCGCACTTCCGATTTCGGTAAAATTCAATACCAAACAACATTAAGAGTACCTGCACTTTTGAAAAATTATTTAGCGGAAATATCGCTAATTTTGCAAAAGCGAGCGCGCACGTACTTTTAGACACTTTTTCTAAACCACTTTTCGCGACGTTTTGTCCCACATGGAAATAGAAATATATGCACGATATATTCGACATATAGAACGTTTTGGCGCTAAACGTATATGAAATATATTTTACATATATTCCATACATATATCACATATATTTTGAATATATTTTTGCATACATATATGCAGAATATATGCAGCATATAGAACTTTTTGGCGATATATATTTAACATATATGTTACATATATATTTTTCTATGTGGGGTACCATTCTGAGTGTCCTGACATGAAAATCACGGATTTTTTTTTTTTCATGAAAGGGGAAGTTATTTTCCTCTATGAGGAAGCAAAAATAATGGCGTATTCGAGATAGTTTAAGATGTTGTATGTTTACGAAAAAAAATTGTGGTTGTTGACAGCCCGGAAGGTGTGGGATGGAGAAACGTTGAGTTTGACTGGCGTTCTACGGCACGAGATGGGAACTTATCTCTGCATCGCGAGCAACGGAATACCACCATCGGTCAGCAAGCGATACTCCGTTCAAGTTCAATGTACGTAACAATTATACAGCGTACTTGGCGTACTATATTCGCTGTATAGTATTATTCCATAGTTATTACAAGTATGTGATATATATCCAAGAAGGATGAAATACAGATTATCACTCGGGCGGATAGGTACGAGCTAGTTCAAACTCAAACTACACCCAAATCACTTATTCATATGCGACGATGCGGACTAACGCGACTTTGCCTCGCTTCACGTGGGAAACAATTTCACTCCTGGAAACGTTGGTACACAATGATATATTAGCTTCGAAACGCGGCAAGTTCATTAATTCAAAGCTGGGATTGCAACTCAAATATATAACGCTATTACATTATAGTACAATACATTGTTTCTTTTTTTTTTACAAATCCATGAAGATGTTGCTGGACACTGTTAAAAAAATTTACTAGAAAATTACAGTACCAGAGTGAAAGTTTTTATTCACAACCTGTACCACAAATTTTGTTGTCAATCTGTATTAGATATTTAAAATAACAATACCGAAAAATATTTGAGAAATTTTGTAAATTTACTGTTATAAAATACTAGTAATTTGCATTCTGTATTTTTTTACTTCGCATCTCGTTTGTAAATTTCGTACACATGTTTATTATAAAATCAAAAACTGCCTACAATGAAAACAATGGTTTTGAATTTCTGAAATTACAGTTGTGGTTGATTGAAAATTTATTATCCGCATTCAATATTTTTGTTCCCAAGACGCATGAACATTAATGTCTTGAAAAATTCCATGATGATGAACTACTAATTTTTATACAGATATAAAAGTCCTGTATATGAATTTACAAATTATTTAACTAACATCAAGAACGTAACTAAAATTTTACAAATTACGTCATGTAATGACTAGATTACTATAGAAGTTTTGTAATTCTCATTAAAAATATTTGAAAATTTAATCTTCACGTACATAAATTTACTCTACTAATGTTTATTTTACAGTGAATGTTGAACTAATCATTACTTCACACACGAGTTTTGTAAATTTCATATTACTTGTCACAGTAAATCTACAATCTTTTTTTACAGTGGACTTTTTGTTGCAAAATAGATTCTCTTAATCCCCTTACTTTTATTTATTTCTTTCAGTTCAACCGCTCATAAAAGTGACGAATCAACTCGTCGCTGCACCGGTTAACAGCGACGTCACCATTCAATGTTACGTCGAAGCGTCACCCTCCTCTATGAACACGTGGTTCAGAGACAAAGGTACGTTGAACTTTTCTTTATACAACGCTTTTGTCCAACTCTACACTATAAAAAAATCTATTAGAAATTTAAGGTACATGTGCTGGAAGTTTTTATGCAAACTGGTATATTAAATTTAATATACAAGTGTGATGTAAAATTAAGGTATGGTACAGCAAATTTAATGATTTACTTTAATTTTACAGTAAAATTATTTAAATTTTAATAATTTGCTTTAACTTCACCACAAAATTACATTAATTTTCATACCACAATTGTACATTAATTTTAGATGATAAGTTTATACATTAAAACTTCCAGTCTTTTTTAACAGTGTACACCGAGAGAAAAGATTTCATTGACACCAAAGAAATGGGTGGATTGATTTTTGTTTCATTGATTTCAATTAAATATTTGAATTTCAAAGAGAACATTTCATTGCCTGTAAATAAAGATTTACTTAGTGAGCTTATAATATAGAAACAGTTTTATTGTTTTAAAGAGACGTTTTCATTGGTTCAAAGAAACGTTTTCATTGATCTCTCTCTCGCACCTAACCTCACTTTTTTGTTTTCCGGTTCTCCCGAACGAACGGCTTCGAGTTTCGAGGAGCCAGAAGCTTAGCCTCTTTCTGCCGTACTTCCTTACATACTCACAAAATTTGAGCTTTATCTGCCGCGTACTTTGGCAAAAAGTAGGTTTCGAAATTTTGAGCTGATAAGAAGAAGGTTTCATTGTATCAGAGACGATATCTTTGAAATCAATGAAAAAGGTTCATTGGTTTAAAGAAATGTTTCTTCGAAACAATGTCACTACTTTTCATTGAGTTGGAGATCATTCAAAGAAAAGATAGTATTGAAATTCAAGTATTTCATTTCATTGGCAAAGATTTCCGTGAATCAATGAAACTTTTTCTCTCGGGGTAGTTTTCCGATATAGCATTATCAAAAACATCAAACAAAATCACATATATTGGGATAACTCGTCACTTATTAATAACTTTTGGACATTAGTGAAATTTTTAATCAATCAATGCCGTATTTAGAAAGAAGTTAATCTTCTTAAAAGATTTTTATTTATGGTATCATTCTCGAGTTTTAACTGAAACAAACTTTTTTTTAGAAATATATGTGTGAGGCACCTATGACAATGTGATTGACAAAATTTTTAAAATAATTGTTATCGACAATGTGATGATGTTCAGTAGGAAATATTTAAAAAAACGAATACCGAAAACCTCAAAAAGTGTCACTGTTTACTTACAATAAATCCAATCGACAAAGTAGAACTTTGCACGTTGCTTCCTCATTAAATTTCATTTTTCACGAAGTGAAAGATAAAAAATATCTATGAATAAAAATAATTAAAAAATCTATGAGTAAGCCTATTTATTATATATATTATATAAATTTGTTATTTCGTTTGTTTAATCTCGAAAACGCCTTAAAATTCTAAGATTTTTGTGGGCTTCGTAAAATACCAAAGTGGCCGGACCACAGCTTGACTTTTCTACTGTCGATTGAATATAAATATGATTGTTCATCTCATCATCAATCAACCGATCATGTTGATTTGATTATTGCAGGGGATCGATTATTGCCAAGCGATAAATACACGACAATGGAATTTTTTATAACACCTTTTATAAGAAAAGTGTTATAAAAAAATTTAACATGTTTGATTGCCGAACACAAAATGTTAGATCCCTTATAAGAATTTAATTAAATGTTGAAACTACTTTTGCCAATGAATACAATTTTATAAAGCATCAAGGTTTGTACCAGACCGTGGACTAAAAAAATTGTTGATCCAAATTAAAAATAATAGCCGGACCACAGCTTGACTTTTCTACTGTCGATTAGTATCGGTATAATAAAATTACAACACATGGAGATAATTTTAGTATAGGTATAGTAAATTTACAACATGAATATTGAAAATTATTATTCAAGTGTATATTAAATTCACAAACTTTGTGTAGTACATGAGAATTAATATACACTATGTTGTAAAATTCCGAATAACCCTTTATTTTACTATACGTATAGTAAATATACAACACATGGAGATAATTTTAGTATAGGTATAGTGAAATTTACAACACACAGCTTTGAATTCTCAAAGACGATTTATGAATATTCTTATACATGTTGTGTAACGGGACGTCCTTACCCCCGGTGAGATTTTGGCAGTTGGCCACTAGGTGGCCAAAACGCGCTCGCGTTTCGCGCAAGCGGAGCGACGTTGAATTTTACAACACATCTGTGTTGTAAAATTCAACGTCGCAGTTGATTTTTCATAAACGGTTTCTAAATGTTGAAACTACTTTTGTCAATGAATACAATTTTATAAAGCATCAAGGTTTGTACCAGACCGTGGACAAAAAAAATTGTTGATCCAAATTAAAAATAGTAGCCGGACCACAGCTTGACTTTTTTACTGTCGATAGAAGATAGATTTGAAAAAAAAAACATGTTCTTTTGATTATTGCAGGAGATCGATTATTGCCAAGCGATAAATACACGATGACGGAATTCGCTGTGAGCGAATACTCGTGGCAGATGAACCTGACGATCCATGATCTTAAAAAGGACAGGGATTTTGGGGGTTATGCATGTTCGGCCGTGAATGCCCTCGGAAAGGCCGAGAACGTCGTTCGTTTACAAGGTGAGAATAAATTAACTCGTACGGCCTCTGTTAGCTCGAAGGCCTCCGGCGTCACCCTCTCTCCGTTCCACCCCACACACCCACCCACCCCCAACTCACCCCAACCCACCAATTAGCGAGCAGCTACTGGTATAGCAAAAGGCAGGTGCAACAGGTGCAGAGGAGCCAGAGGGCTGAATGCCCTAGCAAGGGTTCGCGAGTACCGCACGCCAGTCACCAAGTGCTCCATTAGAAAACTGCTCCCGCTTTTTTTTTATACCAAGATTAAAACGAGCTTTACGCGCTCCCAACAGCCACTCGGATCACTTTGACGAATCAATCACTTTGCAAATCGAGAGCCTTTTATGATATTGTGCGGTGTTGCATTCCAACAAAATTCTATAAATCCGTGAAATGATCCAAATATTCCTGCTATTTTTACATCTGCGCTTAGTTATATTATCTTATCACTGCATACACTGAAACCAATTTTTTTTTTTAATTAAGGGGAGAAAACCCTTTAGACGCGCAAAAGTTAGTCATTTTGTACGAATATTTTAAAGATGTTAAAATAATCCTATCATTCTGAAACTTCAACCTTATTTTATTAGATCTTTCAACATTTTTTTTATACCACAAAATGGCGTCCAACATATTTGTTGGAGGGAAAGTAAATTTTCGTTGATTGAAATAATTAAATTAGTCATTTTGTACGAATATTTTAAAGATGTTAAAATAATCCTATCATTCTGAAACTTTAACCTTATTTTATTAGATCTTTCAACATTTTTTTTTTATACCACAAAATGGCGTCCAACATATTTGTTGGAGGGAAAGTAAATTTTCGTTGATTGAAATAATTAAGTTAGTCATTTTGTACGAATATTTTAAAGATGTTAAAATAATCCTATCATTCTGAAACTTTAACCTTATTTTATTAGATCTTTCAACATTTTTTTTATACCACAAAATGGCGTCCAACATATTTGTTGGAAGGAAAGTAAATTTTCGTTGATTGAAATAATTAAATTAGTCATTTTGTACGAATATTTTAAAGATGTTAAAATAATCCTATCATTCTGAAACTTTAACCTTATTTTATTAGATCTTTCAACATTTTTTTTATACCACAAAATGGCGTCCAACATATTTGTTGGAAGGAAAGTAAATTTTCGTTGATTGAAATAATTAAATTAGTCATTTTGTACGAATATTTTAAAGATGTTAAAATAATCCTATCATTCTGAAACTTTAACCTTATTTTATTAGATCTTTCAACATTTTTTTTTATACCACAAAATGGCGTCCAACATATTTGTTGGAGGGAAAGTAAATTTTCGTTGATTGAAATAATTAAATTAGTCATTTTGTACGAATATTTTAAAGATGTTAAAATAATCCTATCATTCTGAAACTTTAACCTTATTTTATTAGATCTTTCAACATTTTTTTATACCACAAAATGGCGTCTACCATATTTGTTGGAGGGAAAGTAAATTTTCGTTGATTGAAATAATTAAATTAGTCATTTTGTACGAATATTTTAAAGATGTTAAAATAATCATATCATTCTGAAACTTTAACCTTATTTTATTAGATCTTTCAACATTTTTTTTATACCACAAAATGGCGTCCAACATATTTGTTGGAGGGAAAGTAAATTTTCGTTGATTGAAATAATTAAATTAGTCATTTTGTACGAATATTTTAAAGATGTTAAAGTAATCCTATCATTCTGAAACTTTAACCTTATTTTATTAGATCTTTCAACATTTTTTTTATACCACAAAATGGCGTCCAACATATTTGTTGGAGGGAAAGTAAATTTTCGTTGATTGAAATAATTAAATTAGTCATTTTGTACGAATATTTTAAAGATGTTAAAATAATCCTATCATTCTGAAACTTCAACCATATTTTATTAGATCTTTCAACATTTTTTTTATACCACAAAATGGCGTCCAACATATTTGTTGGAGGGAAAGTAAATGTTCGTTGATTGAAATAATTAAATTAGTCATTTTGTACGAATATTTTAAAGATGTTAAAATAATCCTATCATTCTGAAACTTTAACCTTATTTTATTAGATCTTTCAACATTTTTTTTATACCACAAAATGGCGTCCAACATATTTGTTGGAGGGAAAATAAATTTTCGTTGATTGAAATAATTAAATTAGTCATTTTGTACAAATATTTTAAAGATGTTAAAATAATCCTATCATTCTGAAACTTTAACCTTATTTTATTAGATCTTTCAACATTTTTTTTTATACCACAAAATGGCGTCCAACATATTTGTTGGAGGGAAAATAAATTTTCGTTGATTGAAATAATTAAATTAGTCATTTTGTACGAATATTTTAAAGATGTTAAAATAATCCTAGCATTCTGAAACTTTAACCTTATTTTATTAGATCTTTCAACATTTTTTTTATACCACAAAATGGCGTCCAACATATTTGTTGGAGGGAAAGTAAATTTTCGTTGATTGAAATAATTAAATTAGTCATTTTGTACGAATATTTTAAAGATGTTAAAATAATCCTATCATTCTGAAACTTTAACCTTATTTTATTAGATCTTTGAACATTTTTTTTATACCACAAAATGGCGTCCAACATATTTGTTGGAGGGAAAGTAAATTTTCGTTGATTGAAATAATTAAATTAGTCATTTTGTACGAATATTTTAAAGATGTTAAAATAATCATATCATTCTGAAACTTTAACCTTATTTTATTAGATCTTTCAACATTTTTTTTATACCACAAAATGGCGTCCAACATATTTGTTGGAGGGAAAGTAAATTTTCGTTGATTGAAATAATTAAATTAGTCATTTTGTACGAATATTTTAAAGATGTTAAAATAATCCTAGCATTCTGAAACTTTAACCTTATTTTATTAGATCTTTCAACATTTTTTTTATACCACAAAATGGCGTCCAACATATTTGTTGGAGGGAAAGTAAATTTTCGTTAATTGAAATAATTAAATTAGTCATTTTGTACGAATATTTTAAAGATGTTAAAATAATCCTATCATTCTGAAACTTTAACCTTATTTTATTAGATCTTTCAACATTTTTTTATACCACAAAATGGCGTCTAACATATTTGTTGGAGGGAAAGTAAATTGTCGTTGATTGAAATAATTCAATATTGAATAGATCATTTTAGTTGATATTACCAAATCTTTTTTCTGGGTAGATAAAAAATAATAATGACCGATTGAATTTTTGTGATTTGTAGAATTGGAGTTGCCTACAAAAACGACACCGGGCACAATGTACAAAAATACAGACACGAGGTTGAGAAAAAAATATCCAAATGGCAGAAAAAAGACGAATCGAAGACCTTACGATGGCGGTGATGAAGCGCCCGAAGGAAATTACCTTGGCAACAATGATTTTGGAACGACTCAGGTGATGGGTGGAAGTACGCTGGAGGGTCAACGCACCGAGAGACCATTGACTGTACCATCGCTCTCGCCACCATGGGTCATACATAATGGGGCGAATCTCAGACGACCATCTCTGTTCTTCGACATCACCGTTCTATCTCTTATAGCGTTATCCACCGCTACTTCCGCCGCGCTATGAACCAAAAACAGACTGTTGATTTTCAAATGCATATTATTATTATTATAATATCATCGATGAGAGCCAAGTGATAAGAGTCGCTAGGAATTATGGCAATCGCTCGGGACAATCCGCACAGTACTTGTTTTTTTTTTTTTTTTTTTTTTTTTTTTAATTACATCAATCTTCATTTTATATGACATAAATGTTAGCAACGTTGCTGCAACGATAACAATAATGTCTGAAAAGATATAATTCATAATTAGCGAGATTCTACCACTATTCAAGAGTACTTTTTATGGTTTTTTTTTTGCAGATTTTTGTTTTCTCGACAATAACGTCTTTATTTATTTTTTTTTATTACAGTGAAAGCTCTCACATTTTGTGTACAGTAGATTGGCTGCAATTATAACAAGAAGTACTCAAGTAGTTATCAAATCTGGCTAATTATGAGTAATTTCTGAGTGAATTTGAAAAAGTAAGAATTTGTTTTCGATCAAATCGTGATGAAGATGTTGAAGCTTCATACACGAAGCAACAGCTCAAGAGGAAGTTGAATTGTTAGAAATTTTTGTATGAAAATTAATATTAAGTATTGGAAGTTTTTTTGCAGAGAGGCGTATAGTAAATTTAATATACAAATATTAAACAATATACAAAAAAATTGTAAAATTAATATACAGTATAATAAATACTTCACAAAAGTTGTGATTATAATATAATTATTGGAATTTTACTATATATCTGTATATTAAATTTAATATACAGATTACTTATTTAATTATATTAATTAATTAATTAATTATATTTAATATAAAATATTATTTTATTATTTTTTATTAATTATATTAAATATAATACATATAATATATAAATATAATTCCAATAATTATATTATAAACCCAACTTTTGTGAAGTGTTTACTGTATATTAATTTTACAATAATTTTTTTTTACAGTTAAATGAAATTAAATGAAATTTAATATAACGTATCTACAAAAGAACTTCCAATGCATATATACTAATTTTGCAAATATTTTTAACAGTGCATACGAGTGCAAAGTGCAAGATAAAAACTGCATTG